>JAULKJ010283826.1:0-12947 GCA_032355405.1 Rubia balearica | reverse complement strand
CTGGGTTAAAACATCAGGTGAAAATATGGTTGTCATTGGCTAAAGAATATCATGTACAAATGGTGAGGATGATAGGTGGAGGAGGAGGACATGGAAGCTTAACTGGTTTTTGTAAAGTCCAGTGGATATGGTGTAGTTTTAAATAAGGTCCTCATAGTTCATCTTTTTGGGTTCAACTTAATTGTTGGAAAAGTGATACTACTAGAGAAGTTGACTTTTGGTCAATATGGTTCTAATCTCTGCTTCGGATCAATTCATTTTATACTCCCTCCGTCCTGTTTTTGCACTGTTTTGCACTCTTCACTTTAATTCCTAATTTGGCAACTTTTTATTCTTATTACCCAATTTAGTTGATGTTTTACTCTCCTAATAAGCCCACAAGAGCTCCTTAATTATCCCCAATCCCAAATCATTCATCTGATTAATCCCCCCTCTATTTATCACTTACCCAACCACATTTTGAAACTGAACCGTTCATTTCCATGGCTTTAACTTTTCAGTGTCCTCTTTATTCTCTCACCATTTGCAATAGCTTTATTGCCTCGAGATTCTTCAAGCCTTTACTCTCCCCTCCAACCGATATGCCCTCTTTAAGAACCCATTTAGGGTTTCACATGCACCTCAATCTCTCTGAATTCTTATCTTCCCTCATTCTCTCTATGCTTTTTCAATTTTCATCTTCCTCCTGTGTTGCTTTTCGCCATTTTTATGGATGTTTCAGGGTTTTCTGGTTGTGGATTTAACTGTGAGGGTGGTTGTGCAAAATGTTTTGTTGAGGATTCGTGTTCCGATTCCCGATCTGTCGGGTTCCCACTGGCGATGAGGCTAAAACCCTCATCAATGCCGACGCCGGTTAGTCTAAACCCTTGGAGGCGCCCGCCAGACTGAACGATGACCGTAGGGTTTCGTCCTTGTTCAGATCTGTTGGTGGAGCCACCCAGGTCGGCCGGTCGCCCGTTGACAGCTACGTCGCCCTATGCTTGAACTGTGGGTGGTACCCCGGTTGTGATATGGCAACGATGTCAAGTTCCTGGCTACCAATAGGTGTGAATAAAAACCCTGTGGTTGAGCCACGACCCTATCGGGTTATGTTAGACGGCTCTTCCTCCTTCAATTATGTTCGGTGTCCGGCCCTTATAGATCACCGATAGATCATATGCCGGGAAAGCCTCTTCCTCTTAGCCTTGACAAATGGATTCGATGTTCAGGACCGCCGAGATATGTATTCTCGGTCTTCGTGATTTAATCCAGCGTGCTAAAGATAAGGAGGAGAAGGATACGTTGAGTCCATATTTCTTTTTGTTTACCCTGGACCGTTTTATATTTTGTTGTCGATTTATTGTCTTATTCCTGTTCATTTTCAAAAATGACAGACCCGGATGCAGGGCATTGAGAAACCATAAGAAACAAAAGATCTTCCATGCAACGTCATTTGGTATGTTTGTGAAGAACAAAAAAGGTGGGGTAAAGGGTTGATTTTGGGTTGTTTGATGGTTTACTGTGTTGTTGTTTCTTCTCATTATTGCGTGCTGGTTTGTTCTGGGTGGTTGAACCCCATGAAATTCTCATGCTTGAGCCTGGAACTTGTGCTTGACATTGCTTTTTGTGTTTGGCCTATGTTAGATAGTGTTACCCTAAACTTTATGCCCTGGCTTATGCATTAACCTTCTTATGTGTTTGTTTTATGCTAGGTTGTATCCCTGCCTTATGCTTAACCCTAATGTTGTGATTTTTGTTCTGTTTGTTATGCTCATTTTTCTATTTCTGATTAATATCGTGTCTTGGTTTCTGCTGGGTGGCTGAACCCCAGCGTAGACTAGGCTCCTGTGAAACTGTTGGCTTGGGCCTGAATGTGGAAGAGCCTTGACGTACATTCACGAAATGCATAATACCCATGCATTCCCATTCCGTATGAGGCCTGAGAGAACAACATGCATATATGAAACTGAAACTTGCATTACTCACGATTGGGTTACAATTAAAACTCGCTTGTCACACCAAAAGAAACAAGTTTTCAGGTTTTCAAAATGTCACCCCAATGTAACCCAATCAAAAACCCTTGCTGCTAGACTTGATACCCCAGGGCTTGCATCACGTACTCCTCTAGTTTCCTGAAGTGTAACCAGATGGTCCAATCCTTCATGAACCAATCCCACATCGCAACTTAGCATCCTCGGCAGTTCACCTCTCCTTAAGAGTGCATCCTTTGACATGTGAGGCAACTTGTAATTTTTGCATCTCTTCATTTTTATGATTTCAATCATGACAGCTTGATGAGTGAGGAAAACTTTATTCAGGGTTGCTGGATCTTCTCTGTCATAAGCAATGTACACTGTTTCTAATAACCCATCGAGTGTTGTGCTAGGGGTTTCATTTTGCAGAGCCTGTATTGAGTTTAAAAACCCAAGATCTAGAATGTTTAGGTCTGGTGACTTAGCTGGTTGACATACCAGGTTTATGTGAAATCCATCAGCGTCAGCCACAGCCCTGAATTCACGATCTGAATTTTTTATGTATGCCTTGCAATTATCTTGCTGTATATATATGTTCTTGCTTAAGATGGTTGGCCAACGTGCTTTTTGTATTTTTAACTTCTCAAACTTAATCTGCTAACCCATTTGTATTTTTTGTCTTCTTCCTCTTTCTTATATTGCCCCGTTCCTCATCGCTCCTCATCAGATCGTAAATTTTCTCTTTCCCAAACTTGTGTAGGGCGATACTTGTGTATTTACCGTAGCTTTTTTTTAAAACATTAGTGTAGGGATTTTCCGATTGGCTTTCTTTTCCACTGGTTTTTTCCAGTGTGTATTTTGAGTTTTTTCCACCATTTGTTGTCGGAATATACCTCTTTCTTTGGTGTTCTTATAGCTTATGATAGATAGTTTTCCTTTGGATCTTAGGAGTTCTTACTGCTTTAATGTCTGCCTCTAATAATGCCAAACCTTCCATAAAAGACGTTTTCGTTGACCATGTCAATTCCGGGGAGGATTCTGACCATCCCACCGGCTCTGCTGTTGTTAGTAGTATTCTTTCTAATTACTACTTAGAAAATCTTAAAGATACTTATCATTTTTTTTATCTTCGTATGAACTTAGAGCCTCTGAGGCTTCTGAAAGTGTTCGTACTCAACCCTGTGGCTTTATCTCCTGTTACTTAGACTATCTTAAGTTTGGGCTAGTTGTTCCCTTACCTTCACATGTCCTTGACTTACTCTCCCATTATCGGGTTGCACTATCTCGGCTTTGTCCTAAATTTATTTCAATATTTGTTGTTTTATAACCTGTGTGCGAACAACTCAAGTTCCTTTTTCCATCGACCTATTTTCTAGCCTTTGACAGCTTTGCAAGGTGAAGAACTCATCTGATGAATTTACCCTTTACCCAGTCATTCCATCAGTTGAGTTCGTTGATGGATTCCCTAATAACTGTGGGGTATGGCATACAAATTTTTTCTTTCCAAAACCTAGTGATGAGAACCAACAATCTTTTCCAGTTTGGAACTTCAATGTTCCTAAATCAAACTTTCCTAAGGATAAGGCTTGCCTTAATGATGAGTACGAGATTGTTTTTGAAAGTCAGCAAAAATTCTATGTTTCTTCGCAATGCTAATACTATGAGCGAAGGTGTTTGCTTGTCACTATTTTGTTGTTTCTTTTTTTCCTATTTATTTATCTCTAACTGTTCGCATTGTCTTGTTATCTCCTTGTGCTCGTTTAACTTTCTTGGTCAAATTGCAGATATGGATTTGTCCAAGTTTCCCATTGATAATGCTTTTTTCTTTGATGATGAAGATGAACAACCTAAAGATATGGCTGTTCAAAATGCTGGAAACACTTCAACTATTGTCTCTTCAGACAAGGCTACCGAAGCTGGCTCCCAGCTGCAAACTTCTTTGGTTACCACTAAAGAAGGTAGGGAGATCGTTTCACACGATACTCATGATACCTCTCGTAGAAGAAAGCACAAGGAAGTAACGAGTGGATTCTCTCACACTTCGGAGCATCTTAAAAGAAATATTGCATTATCCATTCTCACACTAATCCCCCACTGCGAAGCCATGACTTGATGGTGGAAGGAACAATTCTTGCTAACCTATCCAATCAGACTCTTCATGAGACAATGCATGTGGTATGTTTTTGTATTTATTATTTTATTTATTTAAGGTTTTATGTGTGCTTTAATTTTGTACTTATTTATTGTGATATCTAACCTCCTTACTTGCTTGCATATTTTTGAAAATTAGGTTAGTCAGAGTCTGCAGCTCGTCAGCAAGCGAGTTGACGAGTTTTCTAAAGGAGACGGTTTGCTAATGAAGAAATGGCAGGCGACTGAGATGAAGTGCAATACTTTGAATACCTCTGTACAAGCTGCTGAAAAACTTGCGCAGTCAGCTAAGACTTGTGCTCTGGCTGCTGACAGGGAAGCAGATAGGTTACGGTCCAAGTTGAAGGAGATGCGGGCTAACGGTTCTGCTTAGCCTTTGTACCCTCAGGTCCTCATTGACTGGCTGGTGAAGACGAAGTCCTTTTATACTTTACTTGAAGAAATCTCCACTTTTGCTTGCAAGGTTGGGTATGTTGAGGCTATGGTTGAGCTGCGGAGTTTGAACCTTACCGTGAAGGTCCAGAATTTGTTTAAACAGGTTAAGGCAGAGAAAGTGCTCAAGGAGCAGAAAACTAATCTTAATGAAGGGTTCCTCTGAAGCATTTTTTATGGTGATCAAACTTATGCGCTACTATGTTACCTCGCCAGTCTGCCTCGTCTGCCCTCTATGGCTGAATTGAAGAAGTGCGAGGTTAATTACTTCGAGGATCTCCCTTTCGGTTCCCAGCCTATTGAGCCTATTGTTAATTCTGGTGTGAATGAAAATATTAAAGTTTGCACAAATGCTGAAGCCAATGACAGCATTGAGGCCCCTGCTCAAGATACAAACAAGGTGGATTCTGCCGCCCTTATCCAGACTTCACCTGTTTCTCCTTCTAATGTTAGTGGATCTTAGAACTATTCATTTTGGTTTGTAATTGATGAGAATATTTTGATGTATGTTTGTACTATTTGTATCAGCATGAGTATTAACTTTTGGATCGAACTTATAATTTTGCAATTTCCCATCGAATTTATTCATATGCAGGGCTTTGACATTTTGGTTGACCATAAGTTTTTGAAACATCTTGACTATTTGGGATCTAATGTTCTTTTTTCTTATCATCCTGGGTATATGCCTTCTCCTTTATTATGTCTTATTGAGCTGGGCGAAGCTAGTCAGTCCTTGTCCAAGGAATATTTAGAGATTATTTATACTAACCGGTTATCCAATCTAAAGTTCATCCTGTTATGCCTTTGATGGTGACTTCCTTCTTCCTATTCGTCTCCAACTCCTCCTGCATCCTACTCGTGTAGCAAGTTCATACCCGAGGGCTACAATATTGAATCTCTGGACAAGTATAGAGTTCACTGCTTGATTGATCTTGAATCGATTAGTGTGTGTATATGTGCTCGTTCCATCTTTCTCCCCGTGTTTATGCAATTTCGGAACGTTCAGAGTAGTACTTCATTTTTGTTGGAATTTTGGAATTCAATATATTTTCTTTTTACGAACACAATGTGTTATTCTTTTTTCATTTCCTACCGTTTATTGGCGGATGCATTTATCACTTTCGTGCTTTAGTTTTGAAGTTGTATAATTTCACTGCTAATATTGTTGTACGTTTTCATATTTTACAAGATCTATAGCTTTCAAAATTAGGAATCTTTACTTTGCGAACGTGCAAGATCAATTGCTTGCTTGCTTCCTTTTTTGGTAGGCATATTTTCCTTTGTGAAAGATGTATAGATTGCATAGTTAAATTTTTGAAGTTCCAATATTTATTGCTTGGAGGTTCGTGATTTTGTATCCTGTGAACTGCAAAGTCTATTGCTTTCTTGGTTCACAGTTTTGTAGGCATATCTACCTTTGTGCAAGATCTATACCTTGCAATAGTAAGATTGCTACCTTGTAAGATCTATAGCTTACAAAGTCAAAATATTTGTAATTTTTTGCTTCGTGTTTTCCCAAACTTAATTGTTTGAGATGTGCCTTATTTGTCTACTTTTCAAAGGAAACGAAAAGTATGTTGTTCCCCAAAGACGAACTTTTATATTAAACATGTATTGCTGTGATAATATCGCTTTGGAAAGAAAACAAGGATGCGAACACCATTAATGATTATCTCACGGCTTCAATACATTTGGGTTTTTCTTACCCTTCTCCTTGGATGTTAAACATAAAACTTTCGAAGGTTGATCACTTGCCATGTGTTGGGGATACTACTGCTATCCAATCTCTCTAGCGCGTAGTAGTTGGAACGATGAACTTTTGCTATCTTTTACGGGACTTCACACTTGAGGCTTAGCTTTCCTTTTTCTTCCACTAGGCTCACTTTATTCTTTCGCAGCACAAAGTCACCAATTTGGAATTGCGTCTTCTTGAACTTCTGATTTTTTGCTCTAGCCATCTTCTCCTTATACTTTGTCTCTATTATCGTTGCTCTTGGCCTCTTTTCTTCAAGTCCATCTAGGTCCAATCTCATCACGTTGGGATGATCACCCTCCTTGTATACTTGTACTCGAAGGATGGAGCTCTCAATTTCAGCCGGTATTGCTGCCTCATGACCATAGACTAGGCTATATGGTGTTTCTCAAGTTGGTTGTCGAAAAGTTGTTCTATATGACCACAGGGTATTGGGTGTTTCATCCACCCAACCTGTTTGCTTCCCTTCAAATATTTTTCGTATACCCTGAACTATAGTCCTATTGGTGACTTCCACTTGTCCATTGGATTTAGAATGAGCTACAGAGGTGAGCTTATGTGTAATACCTAACTTCGACCACCATTCGTTGAAGACTCTGCTTGTGAATTGTGTGCCTTTGGTCGTGACAATAGTTTGTGGCACTTCGAAGCGACAAACTATGTTCTGCCAGATGAACTTCCTTGTTACTTCTGTTTTTACTCTTCCCAGAGGCTTGGCTTCCACTCTTCCCTTAGGATTTTCCTTGTTTGCGATGGTTCTATAAACTTTATCCATGGAGCCAAGAAACCTTTTTTGTACAAGGTTCCCTCTTTGAAAGCATAGTTATGAGATCGTAACTCTAAATTTTTGGCTTGCGACTTGTCTTATGGTAACTTTCCTTTCTCAAAGTATTCTATCAGCGGTGTTATCCAGCCTACTTCTTCAGTCTATACCATTGACACAGTTGTATTTATCGTACTTATGACTGGAATAACTTCTACCTTAACATCGTTATGGCTGAGCAATGAATCAAATCCAGCTGTTGCTAGCTTGCTCAAGGAATTTTCTTTTGTGTTCTCACCCCTTTGCACATGTTGAACATTGAAGTATTAAATTTGGGTCATGAGCTGATGAACTTTTCCCAAATACTTTATTAGCTATTCTTCCCGAATCTCATAGTCCCCTCGCAATAAAGGCCTTAATGATTTTGAACTTCATTTTTATTGCAAGATCTAAGCCCATATTAAAGCTTTGTATTCCGCTTCATTTTTGGTGCATGGAAAATCGAATGGAAGTGAATATCTATGTTTTCCTCTTTCTGGGTTGACCAAAAGCAATCCTGCACCGCAACTTTCCTTGTTGGATGCTCCATCTATGAATAATTTCCATGCATCATCTTCCCACTATAATTTGTATTTATTGATTCCGAGATTTTGCTGCGCATTCACTTTTTGTGCATCTTCGCTCATCATCTCTGAGATGAAGTCTGCTAAAGTCTGGGCCTTTATTGCAGTTCTAGGCTGGAATTGGATTTCATTTTATCCCAACTTAAGAGCCCACTTTGTCATTCTATCGGATGCTTCAGGCTTGCTGATGATGTTCTTGAATGGGTGATGAGTATAAACAACTACCCTATGACTGTTGAAATAGGTTCGTAAGCTTCTTGCTAAGTATACCAAAGCTAGAATTAGCTTCTCGACTGGCATGTACGCTCTATCTGCACTTTTTAGTATTCTACTAATTTAGTATATTGGTATCTGCTTTTGGCCTTCTTGTCCAACTAGAACCGAACTAACTTCATTCTTTGAAACTGACATGTACAAATATAAGGTTTCTCCCAAGATTGGCGAACTCAATGTAGTCAATTACTTGAGTTGCTCCTTCAAAGAGTCACACTCCTTCTGAATCTCCTCATTCTGGCTAAACTTGTTTTATCTTCTTGAGGACTTGAAAGAGTGGGAAATGTTTCTGAACTGCCTTTGAAACAAATCTACTGAGTGTTGTCAACGATCCCATCAATATTGCACTTCCTTGACTATTCTTCGTTGAGAGAGGTTCATTATAACCTATATTTTCTCTGGATTGGCCTCGATTCCCTTGGAAAACATCATATATCCTAAGAATTTCCATGCGCCTACTCCAATTATACACATTTTAGGATTAAGGTTCATGTTGATCCCACTTGGTGTATCCAATGTCTCTTTCAAATCTTCCACGAAGCTACCTATCTTTTTACTCCTGATAACCATGTCATCAACATATGCTTCCACATTTGTCCTGTTTGATCGCGATATGCGCTGTCGATCACTCTCTGATACGTAGCTCCCACATTTTTCAGTCCAAGCAGCATTTTCATAGAACAAAATATCCCAAAACTTGTTATAAGCACCGTCTTCTCCGCATATTCTGGGTTCATTAGTATTTGATGGTATCCTTTATACCTATTTAGAAAAGCTAGAACTTTGTACTCTGAAATTGCTTCAACCAACTGGTTAATCTTAGGCAGAAGGTAACAATCCTTTGTACATGTCTTATTTAGATCAGTAAAGTCTATGCACATTCTCTATCCTACGTCAGATTTTTTAAGCATCACTAGGTTCACCAACCATTTTGGATACATTATCTCCTTAAGAATACTCGCGCGAAGCAAAGCTTTCACCTCCTCTTCAATTTCCTGTTGCCTGTCACTAGTAAAGCTTCGTTGTTTCATCTTGACTAATTTTAATGAATCACTGATGTTCAGAGAGTGGTTAACAATTCCTGGGTCAACTCCTCCCATTTTCTGTACGCTCCATGAGAATGTGTCTTTATTCCTTTGCATGATTTGGATAACCTTTTCTTTCTCCGGGTGTGGAAGATGCTTCCCTATTTTTAACACTTAGAAGTGTCTTCGTCATCCAAAGTAATGAATTCAGTTTCTTCCCACAAATCTACTGCTGAATCCCCCTTCCTGAGTAAGCTGTTATCTAAAATAATGCTAGTCATCTTTGCTTGCTCCAAAGTTTTTCCTGCTTACATCGCGATGACCGTGAACTGCCTCGCTAGTTGTTGGTTTCCTCTTATTGTTACGATTCCAGCTTGTATTTTAATGATGGAGACCATATCACCTTTGTTTTATTCATCCATGGTCTCCTAATGATGGCGTTAAATGGGCTTGGTGGGTCCATGACCACGAAGTCACACATGATGGTAAAATTTCTATCATTCTCCCCAATGGTGACAGGCAACTGTATGTTGCCTAAGGGTGTCTCTGCTTTTCCTGTAAATCATACTAGTGAGGATCTGAACCTTTTAGATCACTCTTCTTGAACCCTAACCTATCAAAGAAATCAATGAATAGGATTTAAATAGCACTTCCATTATCCACAAATACTCTATGAACCATTGCATTTCCAATTTTAGCTATGATGAACATTGGGTCGTTATGAGGTGAAGCATTTGGAACTGTATCCTCCTCGCTGATTATAATTGTCTCGTCCGAACAAAACATCTTGCCGGCAGGCTTCTGTGGTGGTGAATACCTAGCCTTGGATTTTCAAGCATTGTTGGATAGCGACTTCTTTGACCCATGTATAGAGAGGATTACTTTTTCTGGAGCTTCAGTTGCTGCATCCTCATCCTAATCCACCACTGCTATCATCTTCTAATTTTTGTTGTTTGTCATACCCTGGCCTTTTGATATGGAGTTTCCTCCCTTGTTGGCTTCGTTGTAATGGCTTCCCCTATCTTCCTTCTTGTATTGTCTCGGATAGCCATTTCCCAGGTTCTCTTAGACCTGCCTTCTCAGATCTCTACAATATTCAATGTCATGGCCATCATCTTTGTGAAAGGCACGGTATTCCCTGGATCTTTTGCCAGGGGTGCTATCATTAGTGCTTGTTCGCGGAACAACTCTCTGTGTACTTGCCATATTTCCTTTCTTGACTTTGACAGGGGTGTATCCTGGTATGATGCGACTTGCATCCCTAGTTCTCTTCCCTTAAAGGGGGGTTGTTCTTTTTCCTTTATTTATAAACCCTTTTTGTATAGCTTCCGTCATTCTTTTCTCACCTCACTCCCACTCTATTTTACGGTTATTTGCTTCCTCTTTTCTCACATATTGCTCAATCTTTTTTTGCAAATCACTTGGGTTCTCGGACATGTTCTTCTTGATCTCTTTATAGAATTCTCCTGATTACATGCCCCCTGTAAACGCGCCCAACAAAGATTGGAATGAAAAATCTCGAACTTGTAAACTTTCGGTGATGAACCAATTATGATACTCTGCGAGGATCTCACCACTGCGCTGAGCTATGTTGTTCAAGTCTGCGATTGTTTTGGTGAACCTCTAGTTCTGATAGAAGCAACCCAAAAATAAATATGACAATTGTGCCCATGACCTAAAGCTTCCTTTTGTCAAGTTTTCGCACCATGCGATCGCTGTTCCCGATAAAAAAAGGAAAATCCTTGCACAAAAATTTGATTTTTGCATCGTGAAATCTCATGTTGTTGCGATATGAATGTATAAATTCTTTAGGGTCTGTAGTTCCATCATAGATCTTGTGCAAAGGAAGCTTGAAATTTTTTGGCATTTTAAAATCCTAAAGATGTGGTGCTAGTGGTAATTTATCCATATCGTCGTCTGCCACTATCTCCTTTAACTCATCTTTCTACACAAGATTCTTGTGCCTTTGACTTGGTCTCTTATGTACCCTTGGGGATTTTGGCTTGAGCGTCGCCAAGAACTGGTTATACAGGCTTTCTCTATTCACTTCAAGAAAAGCTGCAAACAATCTCCTTTCCTTCTCTTGGTTTGTATTCGGAGACTCTGCTTCCTCCTCATCATCTTCCATATCTTCCCTATTTTTTTCCTTTTCTTTGCTAGATACGTAGGCTATATTTTGGCTGGGACGCATGATGTTGTTGCGTCCAACTGCTTGTTCTTGTGTGTGTGTGTGTGTGATGGTTATGGCTTTTCTCACTTCTGGTGAACAGCATGATTTACTTGAAGGATTTCGAAACAAATTTTTTTGTTCCCCACTCTCTTCACCAAATGATGTGGTAATCCGATCAAGCAAAGTGCTTGTTGTTCCCTGTAATGTATCTCCTCCTGCAAGACAAATCCCGGAAGTAACTCCAGATCAAGCAAAGTGCTTGTTATACATTTGCCACCTTGGGTGCGCAACACCTAACTTCCTCGGACATTCATGTCATGTTGCTCGGCTTCCAGGCAAAAGCCTGCATGTCTTCCTTAGCATTTTCACCAGGTTTTCTTCACATTTTCTGGTAAAGATTTTCCAATTTGCATCGTCATGTCCTTCTTAAGATGCACAACCTAAACCTCTGCACCCAAGCATGCTGGGGGATCTCCGTTGGCCACTAGCTAAATCGCTCAGGTCTTTCTAGTATGTCCAGACGCAAAATTCCCTCTCATCTCTCTTCTGCTTGCTCAGGGTGCTATGATAACATTCTCTAGCTTTCTACTAATCTCCCCTGACCGTAGCTATCCCTTCGCGGGTAGGAAAGTTCAGTTAACAGTATGCCCTTTAGGTTCGGGGGTAGTGTTCTTCCTAGTATGACGTTGTAATGACTGTTTTCCTTTACTACAATGAACCCCATGTCTACCATTTTGCATTTTCCTCCTTCCCCTACTATGACTGGGAAGAGGATTATCACTTCTGGCCACATTGTCTGCAAAATCCACCAGCAGCATGTTCGTCGGCTCTAACGTTTTCCTTATGTCCTCGTCCAACTTCTCAAAACAATGACAATACATTATTTTTTGCAAAAATTCCTCCTGTATGCTATGATGCACGGGGACGCCATATCAATCGCCGTTACCAGTTAGGGACATTTTGGGGACTGGGACGGGAACGGAAATGCCTTGAGGACGTCCCTAAAACATCTCCGGAATGCCGGAACGCCGGAAACGGCTGCCCGTTTCCTCACATATTTGATATAGAATATGAACAAGTTTCCAAGAGCAATCAACGTATTTAATCGATTCCAATTCCTAAACTGAATTGAATTCAAGGTATTCAATCGATTCATATTCCTAAAATGAATTGAATACCAAAAATCAATCCCACTATTTATACTCACCTGAGTCACCGTACGCTTCAAAAGCACCAAAACCCTTCTCTCAGACCACCACCGCTCCTCTTCTTTTGGTAAGTTCTGCCTTTTTTCCTTTTTTCTTTCTCTGTTTCGATGCTTTTGTTCCTCTGTTTTTCGCTTTGATGCCCTGTTGAGTAGTTTGTTTTTGATGCTCTGTTTTTCGCTTTTCTTGTTTCTCTTTTGGCAATTGGGAACGGTTGGAAATTTGGAATATGAATATATTAATAGTCCCTGTCAGGCCTAGCAGCGAATCTTTTGACTTTTTGGCACTGCTGATAATTACTAATACTATTACCTATAGGCTATAATAGTGTGAAGGCCACACCGCATCAATAATTGCTCTTCAGCCTTTTGTTTTTAAACGATCTTCAGCTTTCAGGCCCTTCACAACACTAATATAGTAATGCAGTTTTGCCAATTAATATGTACTACGTATGTGGTTTGTTTTCCAAGGTAAATGGCCATTTACTCTTATTTCAACTATTCCCTCCGTTTCTTTAACAATGGCACACTAGGTGTAGGTGCTTGGATTTAGGAGAAGAAAATGAGTGGATGAAATTGAATGTAGAATGTAAAAAGTAGA
>JAULKJ010283815.1:0-12949 GCA_032355405.1 Rubia balearica | reverse complement strand
GAGGAAACTCTATCAGCTCATGATAAGGAAGAAATGGAGGAAGCTGCAAATACTGTCCACATCTCTTTACCAGCTATAGATTGAAAGAAACCAAAGGCCGTTGCAAGGGAAATACCTGGAAATGGAGGTTCTAATTAGAGGATCATGGTTGAATGTGAATGGAAGGAAAGTATGCAACAGTAGCAAGTTGTATGTAGGAAAATCTTTTGTTTGGAAGTTTCTTAAAATGTCTCCACTGTAATAGGCAAGGAGGGATGGCCTGAATTTTGTAACAAGTAAAGTTTGTTTAATAAAGCCCAATTTCTGATTAAAAAAAAGTCACTTGTTAATACATTATTTTGAAGCTTAATTGGAATTTTAAGATTCTCCCTAAGTCTCTTGATAAACAGGTTCCTCACAAATGCATCATCCTCTTAAATACCTACCCTTCTCATGGTTAATTCCAAAAAATGGAAATATTCATCCACGGTGCAATTTCCTTGCTTCATATTGCTTAATCACGAGTGTTTTTTCCCATCAAGTACGTGGTAAGAACACGATACAAATGAATCTTGGTATTCAATCTTTCCCAAGTAACAATAAGTCTCTTCCATCACATGCTCTTGATTTTTGAAGTGAACTTACTTGGATTTCCTATTGATTGTGGTTGATTTGAGGTAGTCATTCTTCATTCACTATGACAAAAGGTTGGATTTGAATACCCGACCAAAATTTCCCACCAATGTCCCTCTTACTTGACCAAAGTTAGAAGAATATGAGTCAAAACCCAGTCCTTGATTGGTAAAGATTTGTCCTTCAACCAAAATTTCTTTCACCAATAAGTATGTAATTTATACATCATTTGTAAACTTAATGGGTATTGAAAAATTCTCCCTTAGTCCTTATATAAACAAGTTCTTCACCAATGTATCATCCTATCACATACTAACTATGCTCATGGTTAGTTTGAGGTATTGGAAATATTCATCCATAGCGCGATTTCCTAGCTTCATATTGCTTAGGTGTGATTTTTTTTCTATTAAGTATGTTGTTGGAACATGATTAAAATGAATTCTTGTATTCAATCTTTCCCAAGTAGCAATCAGTTTTCCAAGCATATGCTCTTGATTTTTTGAACAGGACGTACTTTGATTTCATATGGATCATTGTAGATGGCAGCCATTATTCGTTCAATCGGAACTAAAGGTTAGATTTGAATATGATTGGGAAGGACCATAACCACCCATCACTGTGCCTCTTCCTAGGCCGAAGCAAGAAGATCCCGAGTGAAACTTAGGCCTTCGATTGTTAAAACTGTAGGATGGGGTCTTTTTGCCTTAAGGTACTTTCAACAATCCTTTCTTTCACCAATAAGTCCCTAATCGACAAATTATATTGAAGGATGATTTTTATTTTGAGATTTTTCCTTAGTTCTTCGATAACAGGTTCTTCACAAATGCTTCATCCTGTTGCATTCCTACCTTTCTCATTGTTAGTTTGAGATATTGCCAATATTTATCCACGGTTCAATTTTGTTTCTTCATAATAATTGAGTGTGACTATAATTCCATCATGTACATGGTTGGGAAATGATACAAACAAAGCCCAAACTTCAATATTTCCCATGTAGCAATTAGTCTCTTCTATCATATATGCTCTTGATTCTTTAAGGTAGACTTATTTGGATTGCAAATGGATTGTGATTGATTTGTGGTAGCCATTATCTTGTTATTAGGACTAAAATTCATGTTTTAACACATATGGGTAGGACCAAATTTGCGCATCACTTTCCCTCTTACTCCGCCAAAGTTAGTAAATCCCAAGCCAAACCCAATACTTTGATTGTTAAAGTTGTAAGATGGGGTGTTTTTTGGCCTTAAGGTACTTTCAACCAACCTTGATTTTACCAATAAGTGACTTACTGATACATTATGTTGAAGCTTAATTGGTATTTATAGATTATCCCTTAGTCATTTGATAAATAATTTTTTCATAAGTGTATTATCCTCTTGCATACCAACCGTTCTCATGGTTAGTTCGAGAGATTGCAAATATTCATCCATGGTGTGATTTCCTTACTTATGATTTCTTACGTATGAGTTTTTTCCCATCTAGCATGTGTTGGAACAAGATACAAAAAAGCCTAGTCTTCATTCCCAAGTAGCAAACCATCTCTTCCAGCATGTTCTCTTAATTTTTTGAACTAGACTTAATTTGATTTTACATTGATTTTTGTTGATTTGAGACCGCCATTCTTCGTTCATTAGGACTAACATTATGATTTGAATGCATCTGGTTGGCACCAAGCTTCCTATCAGTGTCCTTCTAACTTGGACGAAATTAGAATGATCCCGAGTCAAACCCTGACCTTTGATTGTTAAATCTGCAAAGTAGGTTTTTGTTTCACCTTAAGGTTCTTTCAACCTACCTTTCTCTCACCAAGAAGTTCCCCATCGATATATTGTGCTTATGCTTAATCGGTTTTTGAAGATTCTCCCATTGTCATTTGATAAACAAGTTTTTCACAATGCATCATCCTCTTGCATAACTACCTTTCTCTTGCATTCATCGACGGTGTGATTTCCTTTGCTTCATATTGTTTAATTAAGAGTATTTTTTTGTCAATTACGTGGTTGGAACATGATGCAAATGAATCCCGGTCTTCAAAGTTTCCCAAGTTGCAATCAGTTTCTTCCATCATATGCTCTTTATTTATTGAGGTAGACTTGGATTTTAGATTGAATGTGGTTCATTTGAGGCAGCCATTTTTCATTTATTAGGTATAGAGGTCTGATTTCAATACCTAGGTAGGACTAAAGTTACCCATCACTTTCCCTTTTACTCGGCCGAAGTTAGAAGATCCATAATCAAAACCTAGTCTCTGACTGTTAAAGCTGTAGGATGGGGACCAACCTTTTTTTAACAATAAGTTACTCATTGATACATTATGTTGATGCTCTATGGAATTTTGTAATTCTCCCTAACTCCTTTGATAAAGAGGTTCTTCACAAAATGCTCCATCCTCTCACATGCCTGCCCATCTCATGGTTAGTTCGAGATATTGCCAATATTCATCCACGTTACGATTTCCTTGGTTTATATTTCTTTAGTACTAGTTTGTTTTCATAAAGTACATATTTGGAACATGATATAAGCGAAACATTGTCTTCAATCTTTCCAATGTAGCAATTAGTCCGTTCCAGCTTATACTCTTAATTCTTTGAACTAAACTTAATTGAACTACATATATTTTGTGGTTGATTTGAGGTACACATTATTTTTTCATTAGTACCAAAATTCTGATTTGGATACTTTTGAGTAGGACCACAACCTCCCATCCGTCTGATTCTTCCTCGGCCTAAGTTAAAAGATCACGAGTCAAACCATAGCCTTTGATTAATGTGGGATGAGGTCTTTTTCGGCCTTAAAATAGTTTCAACCAACCACACTTTCACCAATAAGTCCCTAATTGATAGATTATGTCAAAGGTTAATCACTATTTGAAGATTCTCCCTTAGTTCTACGATAAACAAGTTCTTCCCAAATGCATCATCCTTTCGCATACATACCATTCTGATTGGTAGTTCGAGATATATTGCCAAAGTTAATCAATGGTGCAATTTTCTTGCTTCATATTTCTTAAGTACGGGTTTTTTCCCATCAAATACGTGGTTGTAACCTAATTCAAACGAAGCCCGATCTTCAATCTTTCTTAAGTAGCAATCAGTCTCTTCCATCATATGTAGTTTCATTGAGGTGGACTTACTTCGATTTTGGATTGAATGTGGTCCATTAGTAGAAGCCATTCTATGATCATTAGGGGTAAAAGGTTGATTTGAATACGTTTAGGTAGGATCAAAGCTGTCCATCACTTTCCTGCTTACTCGACTGAAGTTAGAAGGTCCCGAGTCAAACCCAGGCCTTTGGTTGTTAATGTTGTAGGATGTGGTCTTTTTCAGCCTTAAGGTACTACTCTTAACCAACCTTGCATTCATCCAAAAGTTCCTAATGGATAGATTATGTTGAAGGTTAATCAATATTTAAAGATTATCCCTTAGTCCTTCGATAAACAGGTTCTTCACAAATGTATCATTCTCTCGCATACCTACTTTTCTCAGTTTAAGTCGAGATATTGCCAATCGTCCACGGTACTTAAGTTCTTCACAAATTCATATTGCTTAAGTTCTAGTGTTTTACATCAAGTACATGGTTGGAACATGATACAAATGAAGCCCAGTCTTCAGTCTTCTCGAGTATTAATCCTTCTCTTCCATCATATGTTCTTGATTCTTTGAGATAGACTTACTTGGATTTACGGATGGATAGTGTTCTTTTTACGGAAACTATTCCTTTCTCATTAGAACTTAAAGTCCAATTTGAATGCGTATGAATAGGATCGAAGCTGTCCATTACTTTTCCTCTTACTCACCTGAAGTTATAACATCCCAAGTCAAACCCAGTTCCTTGATTGTTAAAACAGTAAGATGGGTTTTTTTTGGCCTTCGGGTACTTTCAACCATCCTTACTTTCACCAATAAGCCAATCATTGATACATTATTTTGATGCATAATTGGTATTCAAAGATTCTCCCTTAGTCTTTTGATAAACAGGTTCTTCAAAAACACGTCATCCTCTCGCATGCATACCTACCCTTCTCATAGTTATTCGAGGTATTGCCAGTATTCATCTACGGTGAAATTTTCTTGCTTCACATTACTTGAGTACGAGCTTTTTCCCATCAATTATGTGGTTGGAACATGATACACAAGAATACCTGTGTTCAATATTTCTCAAGTAGCACATGCCCTTAATTATTTGAACTAACTTCGATTATGGATGAATTGTGGTTGATTTGAAGCAGTCATTCTTCGTTTGTTAGGACTAAAAGTTGGATTTGAATTTTTCTAGGTAGGACCACAACCGCCCATTACTTTGACTCTTCCTATGTCGAAGTTGGAAGATTTCATGTTAAACCTTAGCTTTTGATTGTTAAAACATTGGGATGGGGTATTTTTCTGCCTAAAGGTACAATAACAAACCTTAGTTTCATAAATAAGTCACTCATTTATAGATTATATTGAACCTTGATCGCGATTTAGAGATTCTTATTTAGTTCATCGATAAACAAGTTCTTGACAAATTCATCATCATCTCCATACTTACCCTTCTCATAGTTAGTTCAAGATATTTCCAATATTCATCCACGGTGCAATCATTCTCTTCCACCACATGCTCTTGATTCTTTGAATTAGACTTAATTTGATTTAACATTGTGTGTTGTTGATTTAAGGCCAACATTCTTTGTTAATTTTTACTAAAAGTAGGATTTGACTATATGTGGGTAGGGCCAAAGCTGCCAATCACTATGGTTCATCCCTTTGTCAAACTTGGAAGATCCCGAATCAAACCCTGGTTTTTTAGTGTTAGATTTGTAGAATGGGGTCTTTTTTTTTCCTCGAGGTACTTTTATCTAACTTTTGTTAACTAATAAGTCCCTTATTGATAAATTATGTTGAAGCTTAATTGGTACTTGAAAATTCTCCATTAGTCATTCGATAAATAAATTCTTCATAAGTGGATCATCCTCTCCCATACCTATCATTCTCATGCATTCATCCATGGTGCGACTTTCTTGCTTCATGTTACTTAATTAAAAAAAATCATCAATTGCGTGGTTGGAACGTGATACAAATGAATCCTGGTCTTCAATCTTTTTAAGTAGCAATAACTCTATTCTATCATTTGCTCTTGATTCTTTGAAGTAGACTTGGATTTGAGATTGATTGTGGTTGATTTAAGACAGCCTTCTTCATTAATTAGGATGAAATATTGGATTTGAATGACTAGGTAGGACCACAGTTGCCCATAACTGTCCCTCTTAGTCGGCCAAAGTTAGAAGATCCCGAATCAAAACCTGGCCTTTGATTGTTAAAGCTGTAGGATGGGATTTTTTCGGCCTTCAACCAACCTTGCTTTCACCAATAAGTTATTCATTGATAAATGAAGGTACATCACTGGTGTATTTTTCTAAAATGAGTGAGGAGGAAAAGGAGTTACTGGCAGGTTTACTACATTTCAAAAGAGGAGAGCTCCCTCTTCATTACCTAGGACTCCCCCTGAACTCTGTAAGGTGGAATGCAAGAACTTGTGAGTTTCTACTGGACAAAATCAGATTAAGACTGAAAAGATGGGATTCTAGGAACCTGTCATATGCAGGAAGGGTGCAGCTGGTAAATTCAGTCTTACTCAGCATCTCTGGTTACTGGACTAATGTGTTCAGATTACCTGAAAGTATACACAATGACATAGTGGAGCTGTGCAGAAACTTCATTTGGGGGAGAGAAAACGGAGGAAGAGGTTTCACAGCTGTAGCATGGGACACCATGTGTAGAGCAAAGGAGTTTGGGGGCTGGGGGATCAGAGACCCCTCCATATGGAACAAAGCTTCACTGTGTAAACTTATTTGGGATGTATACTCAAAGAAAGACATTCTGTGGGTGAAATGGATTCACGCTTATTACCTAAAGGGACAGGAGTTCAAGACATACAAGGGATCAGATACCCACAGTTGGGGTTGGAAGACACTAACAAGACTGAAGAACCAGCTGGGAGACAGTTTGGGAAGCTGCTTAAATGGGAGGGATCATTTCTGCATCAGGAAGGCTTATAACATACAGAAGGGAGGTTTACAATCTGATTTCAGTTCAAAGTTACTTTGGAAGGCTAAAATCCAGCCAAAACAGAAATTCTTTCTATGGATGTTCTGCAGGAATAGATTGCCAACTGTGGCAAGGTTAGAAAGGTTCAAGGTAATTCCAATGGGATCACTATGTAGTCTATGTCAGGGATGCAAGGAGGATGCTGCTCATTTGTTTGTGGAATGCCCGGTAACAAAATCAATACTGCAAGGACTTTCACTAGGTACCAGATCAAGTTTGAGGAACTTGAAGAGGAATATCTATTGCCTCATGATCAGGAAGAAGTGGAAAAGGTTGAATCTGTAAACCACTACTTTGTATCAAATCTGGCTGGAAAGAAACCACAGAATCTTTCAAGACAAAAAGATGCAAATTGACCTCTTGTGACCTGAGGAGCTAAGGCCTTCCATTAATTTTTTTCTGTAAAGGGCTGGAGGGAAAGCCTAAACTATGTATTTTTCTGGATGTTTGCTCTTAATAGAAAACTTTTTCGATCAAAAAAAAAATGAAAAGCAAGGCCAAAGCGCGGTGTGGCACAAACATGCCCAAGTAACCGAGTAACAGCTGCAAAGTGATTGTATCGAGTGTCCTAAAGGTACTAACTGGCAGAATTAACCACAAAGGCTAAGTCTGGGGTGTGATGGTCAGATACGGAAGAGCCCCAACTAGTGACCAATCGAACATCAGGTCTTGAATTGAGGACTGGAGCTATTGGGAAGTTGTGAGTTGGGCAGAAATGGAGCAAAGACTGGAGACATCCTAGCATGAGTGAGAATATCTTGAGCATACTTTACTTGACATAGAAAAAGACCTTAGGGAGACACTACAAAAAACTGGACCTATTGCTTTACCCGTTTTACCTCGATTATTTGTTTGAAGGAAATAGTATTTTTTACCTCAATTAAAAACTGAGGTAAATAATAGGTTTTTTTACAGGGGTTCTATGATAACCGTGGTAAATATTTTTCAAATTTGAAGTCAAAAGTATAACCGACATAGGTGTGATGTCGGCAACATAGGTACGACCTAGCAATAATAGTTTATCATGAGATGATCGACTTCGCATTATTGGTCAGTTGGATCAAATTCCTCTCAATGTTAGGGGGTGGCGTTTCATTTTCCCTCATACGATATCGTACATGCCCCTTGGTCCAAACCAGTTTCTAAATCCAATTAAATCAATTAATTCATGTGATGTCGCAGATTAGTCGGGAACTTGTCGGTAAACTTGACATCATGTGTGCGAATGAAGTGTGAAGTTGTACGACTCTATCATACCTAATAAATCAACAATAGTTAACCAATACAGTAAGAACGTGGAATGTACCATCTAAAGGTCTCATTCCAAGTTCACAACATCCAGTCTCAAATTTAATCAAACTAAATTGGTAAGACTAAAGCAAGGTAATCCAAAACACATAATGCTACCATACAATATCCAGAAAATATCCCATCAAATTACAAATCAAACAAAAGACAAAATATCCAAATAAAATCCAAACAAAGAGTCATCATCATGTATGACAAACTAACATCCAAGGCAATCAATGGGGTGGTGACATGGATGGCATAACATCGTCTGCCGACGAACTATTTCTATCGTCTTGAGAATTAGCTTCCGACTCATCGGTGGAAGAATCGGTATCGCCGGTGCTAGACCCTTCATCATCATCTGTGGTTTTCAAGCCATCCTCGTCATCCTCAGGCCCCTCATCCCCAGGTGCATTGATCACACCGGCAATCATAAACTTCAGCCCCACCAATTCTTCCAAAATCTTACGCATGTTGCGATTTGTGTGTTACGCCAAGGCCTTGGTCTCGGCCACATTCCTCTGGAGGATGCCCCAAGCACTACGTTTAAGTCCTGTGGGAAAATTTAGTTAAAATAAATTTAAATTATAAAATTTAAACAATAAAAAATTGGAATAATCATAAAACTTAAAAACTTTCATACCCAATGGCGGAGCATGAGTACTGGTGAGGCATGATCCCCTACTACGAAAGCCGATGTAGTTGCCTCGGGCCCCGGTGTGGGAGGCATATCCAGATTTTCCTTGGGGATGTTGCGATCAATCCACGTTCCTGCCTCCTAGTGCCAATGGTTCTGCCCGAAGTAGTTCGCATCGTAGTACTTAGATTGAATATTTTCATAAAGTATAATTGTAGTTCGCATCCACGTTCCATACCTTCTATATTTTTTCCTCCTTTATCAAAGATTGAATATTTTCATAAAGTATGATGATTGTGTTACATGTTGTATATTGTATGCTGTTTTCGTTTCCAATATAATGTCATGTTTACAAAGAGTGAAAAAAGACTTACATTCGGATGACACATGGTATGAACGTGTGACGTCAGTCATAGTTAATCACTCGATACAATATGGTACCGAACATAGACCGACGTCATATAGGTATATAAAGTGCTGAAATGTCTATGAATATCCAAAATCACTCTTTACTCGGTCTTTTCAACATCAATTTCTTAAAGCGTGCGACCTCGCTTTTGTTAAGATTAATTACTATTTCCATATTGAGATTAATGTCGTCTACGTATAACTATATTATGTGCATTTCTGGGTACTGCCCAATTTATCATAATTTTTGTATCTTGTGTATTGGTTTTAATAGGAACAAAGAGACTTATCGATGGACTTTCAGCGTGTAGCTAGATGGACAGACTTGTCATTTCACTAGTTGTCCTGACAATCATAATGTCGTAAAACGTAGAAAATGAAGGTTCAATACATAATCTTTCACTTTTATATCAACCTTATTTATTTCTGTGATATATGTTATAGTTTTGTTAGTTTTAACATGTCAATCTTTCTCACATTCATTGAATAACAATTGATTGTTGTACGATGTTTAACCATTTCACGATTTATCGCATTTAAACTAACATGTAACGGCTATCGACGAAATTGTTTATGTCATCAAATGTTAAATATTATAATATTGTACAAGAAACGAAGTCCCGATTAAACCGCAACGTCACACAAACTGTTCCCAAAATGACACCTTATCGACGTCGCATATATTGACGTCACTTTTTGGCGACGCCGACCATTTAAAACGATGTTGTATTCGTCAGTGTTCCATGTCAGCTGGCACACAACGTGGGTCCCCCATAGCACACGATGTCGCTTAACACGGTCTTCGATGTCACTCTTATTTAGAGCGATGTCAACTTTGATGACGTCATAGCATTTCCTCTCCTCTCCCATTGTCTACCTTTTTACTATGGTTGACGTCGCATGCATGTGGATGTCGGCGCTGATCATAACGAAGTCATAGCTATGCTCTCCTATCATCGGCCTACTTGCTTGGACCGACGTCGATCTCAAAACCTGTCGACGTGGTTCAAAATCGAGTAAAAGGTACTATTTACCTCGATTTTGAACTGAGGTAAAAAATGCACTTTTTACTACAACTATATTTACCTCATCTTTTTGGACTAAAAACCGAGATAAAAAGCGTTGTAGAATCGAGGTAAAAGTTCCTGTTTCTTGTAGTGAGAAAGAGAAACTTCGAGGTCGAGAAAGTAATGGAGTGCACCCACATCCTTAATATCAAATTCATGATGAGTACGAGTAATGAACTTCTCTTGATGGGAGCCGAGTCATCACTGATGGTAGGACTAAACCTCAACCCTTCCCCCAACTTCAATTCACAGGCTAAGGTATTTATATCAGATCGATATACCATCACAGTACACAACTTTCTAGTTTCTACCCAGTCAAATAGACAAAACAAGGTAAAAAAACATATTGTGCAAGTGATGATATCAAAGGTACAATACAATATGATTAAGTTTTTCAAATACTCATTAGCATCAATTAGAAGGGTAAGTTCTGCATTATCTCAATCACAACATAAAAAAACAGAATTATAATTGTAGTAAAAGAGAGTTCAAACTGATACCATAAACATTTAGCATATTGGAACGAAAAGTAATCAAACATTACTTACTTAGAATGTTGATCCACTGGAAAAATAAAACGGATGGCTCACTTAACAATAAAAAACAACCGCAACCCAGCTACAACAAAGACGACCTGCCAAAGAATTGATTTATAAGTAAATTTAGGAATGAATTTGTATGTAATAGAAAGATTCACTACAAGAAAAATAATATTTTATTTCGATTCAGGAGGACTTTTTAACTTGGTTCTTTTCAGAAAAATTACTGAAATAAATATTGGTTTAATAAAAGTGTATATGTTACTATGATTCATAACCAAGTTAAAAAAGTGTGATCGATCGAAAGTGGTGCGACATTGCACCAAACTTTTCAGAGCGCAGTAAAAAAAATTAAGAATGAGGCTTGTGCAACGTCGCACGTTATATTTCTGGAATTAAAAAAAAAGTACCAAAAGTAGAAACGACATCGATTCTACTTTTGGTAGTTCATAGCCAACAAGACTTTTCCGGCCAGATCTTACAGCTCGAATTTTGAAAAATAACAGTACGAATTTAATTCAAATCAACTCGAATTTCAACTGAGTCAAAGATGTTCAAATCAAATAACAAAATAGAAATCAAGTACAATAGATCTATAAATAGAATACATCAATATGATTTAAAAACAATAAACAAACACATTTCGGTGGTTGAAAATCTTGCTCGTGGCCGGAGCAGCGCCATAGTTGTGAAGCAAAACTGCGATTTTGATGTAAAACTGTATTTTAACGTTCAAAACTACGAGTTTTGTGCAAAACTATAGTTAGGAAGTCAAGAGTATGTCCTGAGTGTGAAATTTTAGTTTGTAAGTTGAAATTACGATTCTCGCACAAAGTAGTTTGGAGTCAAAATTACCATTTCTGCACAAAATTATAGTTTGGATTTAACATCCTAGACTCCTAGTGCTGTATTTTTTATTTCCATTATTATAGTAATAACGATACATTACTAGGGTAATAAAGAGTAATAATTAGATTGTGATTAGAAGTCCTTTTTATGCTAACAGATCAGGAAAGAAAATATATTACTGGAAAAGTAAAAGGAAAATTTTCAGTAAAATACTGCTTAATAACAATATTCCTATTGGATATCATTATCCCCTGCAAATTGGTCGGTATCTAATTTTTACATATTATCTCTTAAAACTTATTTCGAGTCTCTTCCATTTGTTTCACGGTATTACGGAATATGAATTCTAAATATAATGTGAATTCTAGATAGAATATGAATATTCTTGTAATATTACTTGTCATTGTAATTAAATTAGAATTTTTTCCCTAGTCTGATTTAGGTTTTCTGTACCAGTATATAATGTACCAAGAACATGAATACCAAAACATATTATTACCCTTATTTCTCATCATGGTATCAGAGGCTAAAATCCTGAAAACTAAATTCTAAATTTTCCATCTTAAATTTTTGTGCAGCCTCTGCCGTCGTCTGCGCTTGACCTCTACACGCCGACGATCCAAACTGCATTACAGCAGTACCAAAAAAATAAAAAAATAAATCCAACCTGCTTCACCGCCCAAGTCCGACGGTGCTTGTACGTCCAAGTCCGCCGTGCTTCGCCGCCCAAGTCCGACGGTGCTTCTCCGCCCAAGTCCGCCGGTGCTTCGCCGCCCAAGACCGCCGGTGCTTCGCCGACCAATTCCTTAATCACCGGTGCCCAAGTCTGATTGCCGCCGACGATCTGATCTCCGCTGCAATACTCATCTTCGCCAGTGATTCGCCATTACCCTCCGTGTCCGGCAAGCTCATTTGATTCCGATACCCTCCATCTCCGTCCGGCGTTCCACTCAGCACCGAAAGGCACGCGTGAAACCTCCTTCCAGAAGTGCGTGGATCCACGCGCGTTGCTTGACAGAACCGCTTCCTTCCAGATAGCGCGTGCAGACACAAGCCATTGCAGACGCGCGACCACTGATCAGTGCGTGTAGACACGCGCCCGACCATTTTGTTTCTTCCGCATCATGTTTGCTCTCCCTTGGGCAGATTTTATTTCACTCTTTTTATATTACACAACATAAATAACTTGTGTTATATCTGCGACCTTTGGCTCCCCTGCCCGATCTGATTTTGGCTCTTCTCTGTCTGACGACCAATGGAGTACGGCCTGTAATTTATTTAATCAGTTAAACTACCCTTCTGACCATGGGTCTGGTAAGCCTAAATTACCTTGGATTCTAGATTCGGGGGCCTCATATCACATGACTGGTGACAAAGGTTCTCTATCGGCATTACTGCCACTACCTATTCTATTAATGTTTTACTGCCTGATGGGTCTTTATCATCTGCTGCACAATATGG
>JAULKJ010283806.1:0-22113 GCA_032355405.1 Rubia balearica | reverse complement strand
AGATAGTTATTAGTGTTTATATATAGAAAGTCAAGTAAGGGTTGACCAATAATTAGTGAAAGTCAATGTAGTTATTAATGACAATTTGCTAGATTTATTTGAACCCAGATTATCAGGTCAGAATCGGGTTTCGGGTTGAGTTCGATTCTGGTCAATATTTTGCGGGTCAGGATCGGGTTCGGGTTGAGTTCGGTTTGGGTCAAGTTCGGGTTCGGGTCAATATTTTGCGGGTCAGAATCGGGTTCAGGTTGAATTTGGTCGGATCGATTCGGGTCGGGTCAGAGATTCGGGTCAGAAATTGACAGCTCTATTCATAGTTGTATTATTAATGAATTAGTAGGATATTCAATGGAGCAAGTACTTTTGAATGTAGACTTTTTGAATATGCAAAAGCTCAGAAATTAGGTGACTGAAAATGTAAGAGTTTGAGGTGAATAGTACAAACCCCCAAAAGACAATTACACCATCTTCTCCCACATCCACCCACAGGAGATAAATAATGGCATCATCGTGGAAATCTAACTTTTTTAGATGGATTTTTTTGAGTGTTGGAATAATGACTGAAATTGTTGTAATTTGAGTGTTAATCAAATACACTCATCGAAATAGTGACTAAACTAATGTTATCCATATACAAATAAGCCTTACTTATGTAGCTTGTAACTTACTCATTCCAACCTTTCCCGTAAAGAACAAGGTCAGCATGGAAGCTGCATATGCCTAGTGTCACAGCCCACATCCTTTTGCAGCTAATCAAGATCGCCTTATCTTTGATATCCCCATTAAAAGTATGAATGAAGGGAGGAGGACACTGTTGGGCGCAAATAAACATCGAAAATGAAATCTCAATGCATTCATTCTGAACTACACACTAAACTAAATACAGACTTGAATAACCTTACTAATCTAAAATGTACAGCACATTCATTTTCCTCTTTAGTTTTGTATCCATATAAGAAAATACAAGTATTTCACATTTCGTTTTTAAAAACAAAAGTGACAAGCAAAATGCACCTTATTTTTTAACCAGATTGAAAATTAATAAGGATATATCTGAACAAGAAATTAAACACATAATTTCTTAGTTGATTCAATACACATATCCAACAAAGCACTCCCGAAATTAGATAAAGAGGAAGTCCTTAACTTCGTGTGCAAACCAGCATTCTTCCACGACCTATGTATAGTTGTATAGACATAATTTTCACAACAGAGCACTCTCAACGTTCGATCAAAAGAGGAAGCACATAAATCTGCATATTCATCAGTATACTTTATCTACATATAATCATAAATCTCCACATCTATCTTGTGCAACACACACACACAGAGACTTTTCCACAACAGAGCACTTTGCAGTTGACAACATCCTAAAATTTAATTTCATCTAACCTAAACAAATCTATGGAATGACAATGCAGCCACTCAAAGATCAGGAACTTAGCTTTTGTGCGCTTAACAAAACACTGATGAATGCTCAGACAGGCAGTGCACAAAATATATACACGGAGGCACTAATTTCTATAAAACGTGGAATTCAAAGCTCTACACAAAGGATAGCTCGCACTTATCACCATTGTTGCATTGAGACTCTAGATTGCACTCATTCACAATACAAGCACGTCGATCATAACACAGCGAAATCAAAATTAGTAGGTAGGTGCTTATACCACAAAGAGAAGATGACCGGATTGAGATTTTCGGAGTCGGAGGAGACAACGGGCTCCGTCATGGTTAAGATCGGAGTCACATGCGAAGGCTGAAGTATACATGTGAAGAATTATGGGTGAATTGAGTCCCAGGTTGAGCTTTTCGGAGTCGAAGGAGGAGATGACAAGTTTCGTCGGTTGAGATCAGAATCGAGGGCGAAGGCAGAAGCATTCAGGTGAAGAATTCCGGGTCAATTGAGTCCCAGGCTGGATCCGCGAAGTTATGACTTCAATGTTTAAAGGGTTATTATTTTCATTAAATCTTGACTGTTGATTAAGTTATATCTATGGTTGGGATTTGTTCTCAAATAAGTGGTTGTTCTCACCTAAGATAGGTGTTCTCACATGATCCTAATTCTACCTCCAATTTTATGAAATTGTACATATATTCCTTGATCAGTAGTGACTTAAAAACTCGTACCACTATAGCCGGAGCCCATCGTTGACCGGTCACATTCTGATATTAACCAAAGTATAAATGACCAAAATGCCCCTATTACATCTTGAATATAATTTTGGACAATTTTTCCCTTATATGGGCCCTACCATCATTAAATAAACAAGACTTCCATGTCAGCATTTTTATTAATAATTGAAGGGTGTATCAACACCTTGTTTTAAAATTAATAGTTATATTAGTACTTTTTTTTATACACTTATATTACTTTATATCGTTATTATTAGCAGCCAAATAAAATTACAAAAGAAATTTGGACAATCAAAATTAAAAAAACAAACTCATATTTTAGCTAACAAGTCAGAATTTATACATAAAATTTGTATAACACATAAAGTTAACAACACACCAAACTTTGAGTAGTACCAGCCTATGAGCAATACCACCACTATGAGAGATACCAGCCTGATTGGGTGGATCCTGATAAACCAAAGGAAAGGTTTAAGCATACGCCACACAATCCACAAATAATAAGGCAAAAATCATAGCATTACATACAAAATGTATACATGGGAGTATGGGACAAAGGAACTTATCCGCACTCCACGGGGTCATTAAAAACTCTCAACCTTTCGGGAGATAGATTTTAACCCGCGGAGCATTTGGAAGACCAAAGATAGAAATTTATAAGTTGCTCTCATTCTTACTACTAAACTACCAATGGGTAGATAGTGGCAAGTCCAGGATCGTGCGAAGAGATGCTAGAAATTTAACTACGCAAAGGCACAATCGGGTCGTCAATCTGATCATGTGTCAGGATTAGCTAATGTCATAAAACAAGGTTTTTTTTGGAGGGGGGGGGGGGGGTTATCTACCAACTACAATCATAAAAGGATAAGAGAGAAACTATATAAAACTAGCACTTGGGGATATTTTCGTAACATGACCGGTAGTATGTTTCGATCCTGATTCAATCAAGTACAAGATGCATAAACCTATCCTAATACTTATGTCACATAGTGTGACTGATAGTCAAAATTTCCCACTGTTTGTCACACAGGGGAATTCTAGTTTTCTTTTATCGATACCGCCTCCGTAATTAGGGAAGTGCAACAACAGCTATACCTGTAGTGAAGATCTTTTCTTCTTTGTAAAATTACGTCTCGGGCACTCAACTATGAATTCTTCTGCCTAGGCCTATAGAGGCAAAGGGATTGGCACTTTATGGTGACTCTAAGGTTTCAATGACAAAGGTCAAATTACGCGAACCCTAGTTGCTACTTAACTATTTTATCCACAGCTTATCAGGCTCCATTCCAGCTCAAACTAGAGTATGGTCATCAAAACGGTGAGTCGCGACCCACATGCATACACCCATACGGTCACAGACTCTTGCTCCCCATATTACCCTAGTGGCACTCCCAATGGGAGAAAATAATGCGCCATACATGAAAGCGAACTAAGGTGTATGCCAACATAGAAGTATCATTCATACATTTAACAAGAATATAAAGCACAAGTCAACTTAATATTCATAAGCATTAAAAAATATGGGGATTTTAGAATCTCACAAAACAAGTACCAAGTCATGAATATAAATATAAGTCCCAAAGGTAAATCACTACTCACGAAGCAAACCCAATTGATCCATTGGATTTAATGCCCTTGGGAAAAATAAGAAGAAAATAAACTAAGAGAGAAGGGTTAGCCCCTTTCCCTTTCTACCCACTCTTAGTAAAGATTAGCAGAATGAAATTAATACTAGCCAAACTTAAACCCTAGTAGACATAGACTCATATGTATAGTATTGGTAATTGGGCCTCAAAATATTTACAAAAGGACAACCTAAACTCTAGCTATATTCTGGCACAGACCGTACTATAGCACACGACTCGTGCAATACAGCAGAGCCGCAAGTTGGGTGTGAGTCTCCAGCCTTTCTGAGCGCACGACCGTACACATCTACACGGAAACCGACTAGGGGATGCTTTGTGAGAGTTAAAAGACATGGGCATTGAGATTCATCGTGAGCCACCGGCTATAAGCGCAATTTTAACTTTTGAACGGCGGGAGCCATGTAGAACTTTACGGGCCACTGGCTAGGAGTCAATTTCTTGGAAACTAATGGTGTGGGTGTGCAAATATTTGCGGCTTGTCTTCTTATCTTGAACTTGGGTTTGTACGGGCCATGTAATATGGCACAGTACGTGACCATACTAAGCCACACTAGGCTTCCTTGAAAATCATGGGCCATGCTGTTCTATGTAGCCCATGCTAAGGCTTCTTGGCACTATCCTCTTTCGCTGGAATGGCCTGTGTAGTATTACACCATTGTGCCAGTTCTTCATTTGTTGTTCTTTAACTCCATTTCCTCTTGGCTTGGTTCCATATACTACCACATTTTGAGTCGTAGCCTTCTGTGTACTACCATTCTTGCGAATGACCTTCTACTATATACTACCACCCTTGCAGATGGCCGTCTACAATCTACGCAAACGTGCTTACGAGCAATCTGAAAATTAATCTCATAAAACAATATCTAGATGCTCGTAAGGACATAAAATTCATTAGGTATAATAAATATACAAAACTAGGGATTTAGACAAGAAAACCAACAATGGCTAATTAACCCTTTGTAATGTAAACCTAACAAAACCTAGCAATAATACAATCAAAACATACTAATAAATGTGTCAAATGCATTGGTTAATGCATGTTTTTTGGTGCAGATCAATCCCGTCACACTTAAACCTTTAGTCATCCTCGGTAAACAAAACTGAGCAAACATCCAAGTGGAAAGTAGCATGCAAAGAGATTTAACCAATACATTCAACATTATTCCAAAGCTAACCTAGTTCCTCCAAAGATGTAAGACTTCGTAAACCTCACTCCCCAAAGAAGTTAAAGTAACCTATCCAATCAACCGTACAAAGAAAAAGGAAAGGTATACAGGATATATGAAACTAAATTACTCAGCTGAAGAAGCCACCAAAGACAATTCAAGAAATGTATAACTTAGTTTCCAATTTCTCTCAATGTCTCTCATCTTTCCCATGAGCCCTTTCGAATTTTCATCCTAGCTTCACACAAAATGAACTCACTTCTCACCTTTTTCCACACCACATCCTCTCACTTTTGCATAGGTTTTTCAACCAAACCGAACTTTTCCCATTATTGCCTAAGTTGCCATTTTGGGTTTCGACTTATCCGGGTATACATATTTTTCATTTTTTCAAATTTCCAAAAACAAATATGTAGCACAAAATGACCCAAAGGAGGAATTCACACTACATGAAGATAATAAAAGAAAAACAAACTAACACCAACAAAAGTGTTCCAACATCCCCAAAAAATACAAAAGGTGCCCTCACACCAATTTTTTTTTTCAAAAAACAACTAACAATGGAAATTTTCAAATAGTCAAATGAGGGAAAAAAGAAAGGGAAAATAGTCATCAAAACATCCAAAAAAACACAAGAGATAATAAAAAAGAACAAAGGAGATACCACTATGTGAAAGTGTTCCAACCCCTCCCCTACACTTATTTCATGCATTATCCCCAATGCATATGACCAAGGTAAGGAAAAGGTTGGAAACACCAAAGAGTCCTTAACGTTATCTGTCATGTCCGGCTTCACACCCTACTTGTGCTGCTCCTGATGTGGATGCCTATCTTCAATACCTGCAATCTTCATCCTATCAGTGATCTCCCGTGTATCATAGTGGAGCAAGCACATGTCCATCCTCAAATATTGTAGCTGATCCTCCACCCGGTCAAACCTGTATGCAGTCTCACCCCGATGATAGTCAAGATATATACGAAGCTGGGTCACATCCTATCTAATCCCAAAAATGAAGTCTCTCCAAGACTTCATCCATTCAGGCTCGTGTCTCGGTGACTGGTACCATATGTCATAAGATGAAGCAAATTGGTATTCCTGTGAACTATGCTCCTAGAATGGCTGAAGTGCTGGTGCTACCAAGGTTAAGCATCATGCTGGGATGGGATGGAGATGTTGTGCCGGTGTGGCTTGAGACTAGGAGGGGGTTCATGGCTGCTATGTCTACTCGATTTCCAAAAATATCAAGGTGGAGAAAGTAACTGCGTCTGTGAGACTATCTAGCACTATGGCCAGTAGACTGATATGGCTCTTATTGAATCTCGATCGGCCCTTAGCAAGGTGGTGGTGGTACAAACTGATACTCAATGGGTGGTGGTTACACAAACATCGGCAGTGGGTGCATAAACATCGACATTCGCTGAAACTGCTGGTGGTCAATGAAGGGTGACTATGCCAGCTACTCGGGAATCTGATCCTTCTTCATTGAGACATGGTCATCATCATCCCCCGGGCTATCATCTTTCTCTACGTGAAGGCCTCCGACTACTACCTGCACACCTTGGTCTGGCTGAATGATAAGATCTTGAATCCTGAATGTCAAGGCTAGCTTGGTCCTTACGAACTTGAGGAATCTCATGAAGTTGGTGCTTTGATAGTGCCAGCAAATCACCCGAGCCTCCAAATATATGATAGTCGCCACTGCCATAGCTCCACAAGTGAGGGTTTATGTGGATTGTAGGTTCTCCCATATATCATTGTCCATCGAAAGGCCAAATTGAGCAGCTAGGAAGGATATCATGCCCCCAACTACTATCTTGCCTGACGATCTCATAGAGAGGTTGTAGCACTAGGTGATAAAGTCATGGAAAAGATCAGAGCAAGCTCACCCAGTCCAAATCGACCATGGTATCCTGCAGTCATTCTCAGTAATTCTCAGTACAAGTTGTGGTCTTCCCATGGAACTTTACAAATATACTCAACAACCTTGCAACATATCTCGGTGCCAGGTGCACCATATCACTCTTCTTATTCGCGTTCACCTGCAGCTGTTAGGTAATAGTGGGCTACAACATATAGACATCAAAGCCCTAGTTTTCCTCGGCCTATGCATCCACCTCAGTATAATGCTTCTACCCAAACCACATAGCTATCTCCTTGAATATCATAGACTGGGCCACATCTCCTATATGGAACCTAGCTATTTCCCACCAAACTCGTTCACCCCTGGCCAGATAGCCGCCAAAAACTCCAGGGTGTACCTAGTACAAATGAGGCCCAAATGTATCGTGAAGTCCCTCAGTCTTATTCTCTTCGGGAGAAATCTGACTGGTTTATAGAGTTTGAATTCCGTGAGGGTCCTCCCATCTTTAAACGTTGTCTCTAGGATGGGGCATCCCACAAGACTCTTCAATCGACCCTGATACTCCTCAAGGAGTGTACCCAACCCTATAAACAGCTCCCTAGGACCGGCTCTTTGTCTACGTGGCATGATAAACAGTATACAACACCAACGATAACAACTAACAGTCTACAAATCTCAACAAATGCCCCAAATCCAAAATTCTCCCAAAAAAGTATAATAATTACAACTAAGCCCCTTCAGGAAGTCGTAAACATACAAATATCCTAAAATTCCAAACATTCAAAATTCTAAAAAGAATTCATCCGAGTACCTATAGTAAGAATCAGAGATGAAATCTCGTCGATTGTGTGGGACTCCTCCTAGAATGGATTCTAGCAAAATCCAACACTCGGAACAACTTATATCTTCAACTTTGGGAAAAAAGTTTAAAAAGGAAATGGAACATAATCCTTTAAAATCTTGGCTTATTCTTGATATTTTTGATGAAATTTTTTATAGGCTTTGTGAGGGATTGAGTGATGGAGATCAGGATTCAACTAGCACCATAAATGAAGACATTCCACGTCTTGATCAAACATTCAAGGGTTCGTGATCCTCTAAGCAACATAGTTGGACCAATGACAAGGTCTATAATGAAGCTTAGAGATGCTACATTGAATGGTTTGGTTGATCGCCTTTATGATGAAGAGCTCAAGAAGAAGACGGCAGTTTCTTGGATTACTTATTCAAGGTTGTCGGTTAAATGAATACATTATGTAGAACACTTTACTCTTTTTCCCATTGGGTTTTTTAATGAGGAAGTGTGATCATTGTAAAATAAATATTTTTATTTTTTGGGCTGATTGGTTCGGCCATGTGGGCCTTAGAGACCAATTCGAAAATAATAAGAAGTCCATTAGGGTTTAGTTCATTACCTTATATTCTGATTAGAATTAGATTTGGTAAGATTAGACAAGGTAATATTTGTCTAGTCTTCTAAATGGTATTCTCGGCCGAAATCAGAAGAATAGGTAACATTAGGATTTGATTTTTGGTATTTTAGTTAGATATGGTTTTAGCTTCTTAAAGCTGCCATAAAATTTGATTCAGTTTCCATTTGTAATTAGGGTTTGTTTGATGAGCTCGAAATCCTCTCTATTTAAAGAGAGATGGCCGACGGCCAACAGACACAATTATATACATTTATTTCAAACTTTTGAAACATTCTCATTATCTTCATTGTTGCTTAAACCTGCGGGCTATTTAAGTTATCAATATCTCCTTTATACTCGTACCCTGCGGGCTAAACGTTTATAAAGAACCCTTGTAAGTGTACGCTGCGAGCTAGACGCTTATAAGTCGAGTAGAGTGGTTGGGCGTGATTCCATCATTGTTAAAGATACAATTTTCCGCAATCCAGAGTTTTCGCAAGAAGATTCATATCAAATAACAAGGGGGAGATTTCAGCTGGGGCATGTTACTGTGTTGGCGGATCATTTGGCCAATTGAGTTACCTGAGGGCATTCACCGGCTGGGTCGCAGGCTATCTTATTTTATCACGTTAACCCGGATGGTCAATATTCATTTGATCAAGACCACCACAGATCCTCGGTCATTCCAGTGGCTATACGGGGCTGGAAGTGTCCCTTTCATGAAGCTTCCACAGCCCCAGCCTACAAAGCTGGAGTGGGACACACCGATGGCAGATTAGGTGATCGAGCCAGATCAAGAGTGCAGAAAGGGTTTTGAACAGGAGTTTAGGAACTTCTCCATTCATTCCCATGAGGGTGCTATACCCTTTGCGATGGATCCACACTAGGATGAGCCGATGTAACGCCAGTCACCACAGCCTTCTCCATAGCACCGCCAGCCGGACAAGATGCAGGAGGGTCATAGCAGCAACCTCAGATTCATCTAGCAGACTCGATTTCACGGCTGCACAGCATGATGTACGACCACAACTTGTACATGTCACGGAATCTGCTGGATATGGACGAGAAGATCGATCAGCTCGCACCCCCAGCGTAGGATATGCGGGCTCAGGCTGGTGGCCTCACGGGACCAGATCCCCAAGCACCGAGGTGCATGGAGAGGCATATGAGGAACGAGGCATGGATGGCCGACTATCAGCAGCGCTACGGAGATGGTGGTTCTTCCTTCCATCAAGGATAGCGAGCATTTTTCCTCTTCGTACCCCAGCACTTTGATTTGTACTTTCTAACACATTGTCATTTGCCCTAGATTTGATACATTGAGGGAAATGTATGGTTTAAATGTGGAGAGGTCGTTTGCTGTTTCTTTGTTTTGGTTTTGGGATTGTAGATTTTCATTTCGGATTAAAAAATTTGGGGATGATTTGTTTTTGGTATGTTTGACAGTTTAGATTTTCTTTATGATATTTTTCTTTTGGTAGAATTTAGACATTATGGATGAATCCATTTCTTTTGGAAATTTTGAAAAAATAAAGAAAATAGAAGAAAGAATAAAAGTAAACTCGCTAAGTTGAAAACCCAAGAGAGCAATTTAGGCTACATTGGGGGCCCGGATAGGTTGAAAACCCGAAAGAGCAGCCTTAGTAAAAATGATAGGCTAAATGTGGGTGAAATGTGAGCCTAAGAAACACGATGTGGTGGCTAGGATGAAAGCCCAAAAGGGCTCCTAGGCAAAATGAGAGAAAGAGAGAAAAAGAAAATGAAATTTTGTTACTACCTACTCATTTTCCGGCATTGGAGTCATAAGATTGCAGTTTAAAATTGGTTGATTGGGTAGCCTAAAATCATGGCACTTCTTGGGATTGGGTAAGTTAGCGGGGAAAATGAAGCAAGGTATGAAATTTTTTATTCTTGGTAGACTTCGTTTTTGGATATATATATATATATTGGGATAACGTGAAGTTTATATTTGAACATTTGATACTTGGTTTTTAGCTTCAATTGATACCACTGATTTTGGGGAATATCAATTCGGGATTAGAAAATGCTTCTATGGAATAGGGAATTGATAGTATATATGGGTAGATTTATGAATAAGGGTTATGTGTGATATAAACTTTTGGGGAATTATCAAGTTGAGAGTTTTGTGATATTTTGATTTGGGGGGTTATTAGAATTAGGATGGGGACATTTGAACTTCTTTGTATTCTTGAACCTTTTCTTACTCGAGGACGGGTAAGGTTTAAGTGTGGGGAGGTTTGATGTGTCCATGTTATACGATGATTTTGGGATCTTTTGTACTCATTTTGGTAGGCTTTGGTGCTTTGGATACTATATCTTACGTTGAAATTCTATTATTAGAGTTAAGAGCGACTTTATCGCTTTTGTCACCTGTAACAAGGATTCCGTGAGACGAGGTAATTGTTGAATATTTGAAGACGGTGAAGACTCCATTTTAAAGACAATGAAGACTTTGATGACCCAAATAAAGGAAGAGAAGAAAACAACACTAAGACCAAACAGAAGAAGTCAAGTGAGGGCAGAGTACTCTGTCTGTGGTGAGTCGGGACTCCTGTGTCACGACTCGCGACGGTTGTCAGCTCAGACTTACTTTTCGGACTTTTTGTACTATAAATACTCATTAATTTTCTCTTTCTTCTCCAACTTTTCTCTCCCTATTTCAGGGCATAAAACCCTAGTTTTTCCATCTTAGTTTCTTCTTGAATTCATGTTTGATTTGCTTTTGTTAATTAGTATGGGTTCTAGTAGCTAAACATAACCTTGGGAGCAATTGATTAATGCTTCCAATCCCATGTCTTGAGATCTATATGTAAGCTATTTAGTGCTTTGCTATTGTGTATTTATTGTGCTTGAGTTGGGTTGTTGAATTCACTAATGATATTGGAAGTTTGAATATATGAATTGCTTGTATTATTATGTTTTAGGGTTTGGAGAAATTAGCTAATTCTCGCTACTTTTGATATGAAATCCAAGAGTATGTGTTAGAGATTCTAATGTTGTTGATGATTTGATGAATGCTAGATAAATGTGATAATGTCGAATTCTTTGTCGTGTTTTTTTTGTGTAGCAAATGAGAGAGGGTTATGAACGTTGAACGTTCTTGACTAATCTTGTGTAAATGCATGAATTGGTTCAATGCTTAGATACGGTGTAGGGTTTATAAGTATTACCAAACTTGTTGATTCTTTGTACTTAATGCCATTAATGGGATACTTTTAGGCGTTGAACGACTAAATGGATCATTAGTGAGGTTTAGCGAGAGATGTCGAATTCACTCTTGTAAACTACTATCAAAGAGGGATGGAAGATTTATCTTCACAACAAGTAGTAAAAGTGTTAAATAGATTATATGTTCAATGATAGATAGAAGGCTTGGGAGTAGAAGTCAATTGCCCCCAAGATCCCGTAATTTGTATTTAATCTCGTTTTAGTGATTGTTGCTTAATTAGAAGATTTGTATGGCTTGATAGTGTAACTTGTCTTTAAATTCATAACTTAGGAAAAACCAACCAAAAATTCCCCCTTTATGTGCGTTTATACATATACATATCTTTATATATAGCGTAGTATTTACCATTATATGAGCAAACACTTAGGAAAATCCCTTGTCTATGTGGACGACCTCGACTTGCCATTATCTACTTAGTTGTAGTTAAGAGCACTTTAGGGTTTTAAAATAGTAACTTTGAGAGGTACGGCGACAACCTCCCAGACATCGAGCATCATACAATTGCTCTTGATAGCTCACATTTCCACTGCGCCCTTAAACAACGGAACTTAGGGAAAACCCTACATTGGTAATGTTTTTAAAATAAATTTTATTTGTTGATGCATATATATATATATATGAATATTTATAATTTTAAATATTTTGTGACGCAATACATGCCGTGTGATATTGTACCACTTTTCCCCCAAAGGGTTTCAGCAAATTCCTTATGGGAAACAACCTACGCATCAGAGACACTTTGTTCTTCGAGGTGCTACATGTTGGGGGACAATCTTCTTCAAGGTCTCCATTGTCCGTGATGATTGAGTTTATTGTTTTTCCCTATGGTTGGAACTTAGACATCTCAAATGTGAATTTATGTAAAACTTGTATGGATATATTCATGACACCATTTTTCAAATTATCTAACTATCTTATTTGAACATTATTTAATTGATTGTGTATTTGTGCGATATGATTTGTGCATGATTTTATAAAACCATTTTAAAATTTTACGATTCAAAATCATTGAACAAATGGTGTATTGGACGTTTACGATAGTTAATTATGATTTCTGTGGTATTTGTAGCACAACGATTGTGTGCTACTGTAATGCCTATTTATCCTTTTACATACCCTAAATAAATCATGCTGAAGGGATATTGGGAGGAGAGGGATGGCGAAATGAGGAGAAGCGCATGACCACCATCTTCTGTTTTCATTTTTTCTAATGGCGTCAAATTCTTTAATTCTTATCTTTTACATACCTGGGACTTCGATAGTCAATCGGAACCCATGCAGGTGAAAACGACAATTTATGCAAAATCGGTCCACCTATTTGAACGACATGTGCGACGTCGCACATGTTTCGGTAACATTATTTACCTCAGTTTATTTACCTTTTACTTTGGTTCCCATAACAACCGAGGTAACAAAATAATTATTACCTTGGTTTTTTAAAATCGAGGTAAAAAACCTTTTAATTAAAAAATAACCGAGGTAAAAATGGTTATTTGGTGTTAACAAAAAAACCGAGGTAAAATGGGCGAGGTAATAGGTAATTTTTCTTGTGGTGAACATCGGTCATACCAGCACGAATCAATATATCCTTGGCATATCTTGCCTGTCCAAGGAATAAGTCCTCTGAAGTAGAAACAACCTCCAAATTAAAAAATTCTGTAAGGTGCCAAGATTCGTGATCATAAACTCATAATTCAAACGATAAATAAAATTTCTATGAGAGCACCATCATTTCCGGTAAGGATAATATATCAACATAAACTAAAAGATAAAGCAATGAGGCACCTTTCACAAACACAAATAATCAAGTATTGGACGAGTTTCAAGTGAAACTAATGCTAACAAGAAAGGAGCTGAAGCGTTGAAACCAGACTTGCGCAGTCGACAAATACAATTAGAACTCATAAGATCATTGTGTCCAAAAGGTTGCTCCATGTAGACTGATGAGTCAAGAGCGCCATTTTATAAAGCATTTTTTACTCCAGTTGATGCAATGTCCACTTAAAAAGAAGAACAACAGACAAGATAGTGCCTGGTATAGAAGCCTTAACCACAAGATTGAAGATGTGATCATAGTCAAAACCTAGAACAAGCCATTATGCAACATGTTTTACTTTGTGATTATCAATCAAACCATTGGCCTTACATTTGAACTGAAACACCCATTATGAGCCAACCATATGTATATGTGAAGGACGCGGTACCAACTCCAAAGTCTGTTGAGTGTGAAGAGCAGCCATTTTAGAATCCATTGCGGCAACTAAATCAAGATCCTGGAAGTTGAACGATAGTTGTGAGGCTCAGTACGAACATACAAAGTAATGAAAAACCTAGAGGTATCATAATTAGAAAAATTCTCTTACTCGAGCTTGCCCGTTCTTGATCGAGTAGTCATAGGACGCCGAGATGCAGGCTTAGGTTACAGTGACGTCGCAGAACCATGCCGAGCAAAATTACCTGGCAGAGGCTGGTTCACAAAAGAGGATGGCAGCGCCATAGAGTCGGGCGCTCGGGAAAAGAATGGGGGAAAATTGAGAAAAGATCCTTGGATAAAAATTAGGAAAAGGTCTCTGGACAAAACTGGAGAAGGGTTCCTGGACAAAAGAATGGAAAAGAATTACACAAAAGTCCCTATCTAAAATTTAACTTGCATCACAAAAATCATCTCTTTAGTATTTTTATTTATATTTGTTTGCATTGGACCGGTGGCGGCATGACAATAGGGAACTTTTGAATTAATTAATCAAAATTATTTGTTCCCACTTGCATGTGTGATTTCCCGGAGATAAAGATTACATATTAGTATATTAATATTGGAGTTGCGATATCATTAATTTAAATATTGAGATTAAATTTTATTTAAAATTTTAAAGTTTAGTCATTTAAGCAAAATTATATGAGTTATGAAGTGAAATGATTAATTTAGTTAGAAACCGTTAAATATTGAATACTATAAAAATTAATTATTTTTATAATATTTCATTCAATTATTTAAAAATAATTATATATGTTGAGATTCATTTTAAAAGATTATCATAATTATATGTATCTCATTGCAATAAATAAAAGTAAATGTTAAATGACCTTATTAGTCTCACTAATCATAAAACGTCCTCATTTAACAATTAGTCGATCTAAAACAAGACTTTGTCATACATTAATAAATAAATAATATGTATACATATTTCTATCAAAAGTATTATATCATTGTATAAAAAAATTGAACATTTAATTATTTCAGATTATGCGTTTCTTTGGATTTTCTTTAGTGATATATATACATATAAATACACTTATATATATATGGTTTTAAATATATCTTTAGAAGATATATATTTCAAGAAGTATGATTGATTATATATTGTAAAGAATTAAAACCATTAACAAATTATAATATTAGTATGTTAACAAGTTATGATTGATTATATATAGTAAAGAATTAAGATCAGTACCATATAATAATATTATTATGTTATTTAAATATTATGTTATTTTAATAATCGGTGGTATTTTCATGAAGTCTCTCTCCAGCAATGTGGGCGAAAAGGTGAGATAGTGTGTACATTCAAATCTCACATTAGAATATGATTGGTGGTTCACTGGAGCTCTGCCATGGGCAAGTCAGCTGCTAAGAGAGGGAGGAAGAGGTAACTGTGTAGCTGGTGAGAGAAGAAGTCTCAAAAAAACAAAAACCAGAATCAAAGGGAAGGAAAGAGGAAGTAAAAGCAAGTGAAGGTCTGGTTGCCGTCAATAGTACGGTGAATGAATTGAAGGAGAATACTTGTAAAGTAGCTCTGGTGACCAAGGCCGGTATTAGTGGATCTACCTTCAACCTGCAAAAAGCTTTCGTGGAGTGATAAGGTGAAGGAAGAGGAAAACTAAAAATCTCCTTCACTGTTTGATTCTCAGCAGGATATGAGGAAGTATAACACAATGACAATCTATGGCATGGAATTGGGTTAAATCTCAATGGAAGACGTTGATGAATGAGTGAAGCAATGGAACAACTGTGTAGTTTGCAGAACTGTTGGTTGCAACCCCCCCTCAAGGTAATCGATGGTTATTTTTAAAGAATTTGGGGGAAAAGAATGAAAAAGTATGGTCGAGGGTTATCTTTAAAGAATTTGGGGAAAAAAGAATGAAAAAGTATGGCAACTACAAAAAGGGATATTCATGCTAAAAATTGTTTAAAATAAGCTTGTGATGAAATTGTTTGTAATGGTATGATTAGTTTTGATGGAAAACCAATGTTTATCAAGTTATGGGAGAACGACATGGATCTGAGTGAACCTGTTTTATGTCCCAGTTTGGATACAATTACCTGACATGCCCCTAGAATATTGGAAACCTAGAACTATAAGTAAAATTTTAGTTTTATAGGTAAACCAATTTGTTAAGACATGGAAACAACAGAGAAATAAATATTATCTTATGCTAGACCGCAGATTAAAATGGAGATTAAGGATTCTGTGCCTGATAAAATTCTCTACATTAATGCGAATAAAGTAATAGTCCTGCAAAAGGTTGTGTTTGAATGGAAACCTGTGATCTATGCTTCATGTGAAATGTATGGTCATCAGTCAACTGATTGTAGGAAAGTTGAGGAGAAGAAAAACAAATTAAGCAAAGAGGTTTATGTACCTGTGAAGAAACTACCAGTTGTTTTCGATGGTAACAAAAACTCTGTAGTTACTAAGACTTATCAGATCAGAATAGATAAATCAGGAGCTATTGACCCGAAACTGAAAGGAAAGATGGGTGAAAATGATGAGCATAGTGTTTTGGCTGAAGCTATTGACCTGAAATTGGAAAGAAAGGTGGGTAAAAATCGTGAGCAATGTGTTTTGACTGAAGATAAACCCCCTGATATATGCTGCTTAGTGGGAATCCAGTTGATGAAAAAGAAACTGAAAATTTGATGGCCACAGTTGAAGATCTGGAGCTGGAGGAAATAAGATCCATTGGGGCTAAATATACATAGAGCAACAGGAGGGCATGTAATGACAAAGTATTCAACAAAATAGACAGGTGAATGATCAGTAGACATTGGATGACAGATTTTCAGGATACTGTTTGTGTAGTACAAAATGAACTATTCTCAGACCATTTACCATTGATAATACTGGTCAGCTCTGAACATAAAGAGGAAGTAAGACCATTCAGATTTTTAACATGTGGTGTAAGTCTGATGTTTTCCTGATGCTAGTAAAAACATATGGAATCTTAGGAAAGTTGAAAACATCTTTGATATTACTAAAGCTTTGAAAATGCTGGAAGTTCCTTTAAGAAAATTAAACAGAATAGAGCTTGATGAAATAACTGGGTAGGCAGAAAAGGCACAACAAAAATGGGAGGAAGTCATGTCAAAACTGAATTCACAACTTGAAGATATAGAGCTGCAGGAGTTGGAGTCAACAACTAGAAAAGAGGATGAGGCTTTGAAGGAGGCTGAATAAAGCTTTATTCAACAGAATGCTAAGGTTAAATAGATGCTAAAAGGTGACAGGCCCGCAAAGTTATTCTATAGCTCACTAAAAAAGAGGCAATATGGAAACAAAATTGCTGCCTTAGAATGGAAAAATCAGATGATCTTTGATCAGGATGATATTGGAGTATGTTTGGTGGAACACTTTAAAGCTCATCTAGGGGTGAATGTTCTAGTCATGAAACTAGACAAGGAGGTGGTGAATTATGGTAGTACTCTTAGCCTAAAGCAACAACTCAGAATTATAAAAAAAAGTTGAAGGAGTGGAGATTCATAAGACTTTGAATAGTTTAAACAGTTCTAAAATCCATGAGAAAGATGGTTATACAAGCTCTTTTTTCAAAGAAGCTTGGAGTGTAGTTGGGGAAGACTTGATAAAAGCCATTCAATTTTTTTTAGGATGGGAAAATGCCTGATGTTTTCAGAAATGTTGTCATTACCTTAATTCCAAAAAGTGATCAGCCTAGAAAGCCTGGTGACTATAGGCCAATTTCTTACTTTTCTATGGTGTACAAAATCATCAAAAAAAAGTCCTCTGTGCCAGAATAGGTGAAATCCTCTAGGCTTAATTAACAATAATCAATGCGCATTCATCAAAGGCAGACATGTAGCTCACAACATATTACTAGCTCAGGAGTTTCTAAAAAGATATGGGGTAAGTACAATGAGGCCTAGTTGAGTTGCTCAAATAGAACTTAGCAAGGCCTTTGACAACATCAGTTGGATTTTTATGGTTGATTGGCTGAAAGAACTTTATTTTCCTGAGCAAATGATACAATGGATTCAGTGCAGTTCTATGATATGAGAATTATGCATCTCATACAATGGCAGGTTCACAAGTTCCTTTGAAGCAAAAAGGGGTGTTAAGAAGGGTGATCCAATTTAACTTGTGCTATTTGTTATCAGTATGGAGTACTTCACTAGACTAATGAAGAAACATATATAGGAGCTGAAAATAGACTATAACCAAAAGTGTAAAAAAGTTGAGGTACATTCCTTATTATTTACTGATGACTTGCTGCTATTTTGTGGTGCAAATATGAAAAGTAGGGCTAGGGTTAAAGAGGTCTTGAGAAATTTTAGAGACACTACGGGGCTGGCAACTAATGACAGCAAATCAAAAGTGTTTTTCTCCAGAATGGAGGAATCTGAAGTGATGGTTTTGGTCGGGGCTCTAAACATGTCCAAAGGAGAATTTCCCATGAAGTATCTCGATCTTCCTTTTTCTACGGCGAAATGGAGCAAAAATTGACTGTGAAGGCCTGATAGAGAAGTTCAGAAGCAGGATCCACATTTGGAGCTCAAGAAACTTGTCTTATGCAGGTAAACTTCAGCTTATCAACTCAGTTCTGCTAAGTTTATCTGGTTATTGGTGTAATGTTTTAAATCTTTCTGAGAGTGTGCATAAGAAAATTACCCAAAATTTTACTTGTTATTTATGGGGGAGAGAAGAGGGGAAAAGGGCTTTTCTGCTGTGGCCTGGAGCTCTTTATGCAATACTAAAAAGCATGGTGGAATGGGTATCCGAGATTCTGCACTGTGGAATAATGCTGCTATGTTTAAACATCTCTGGGATATGAAGAACAAAAAAGATGGGTTATGGGTGAAATGGGTAGCTGAACACTATCTAAATGAGAAATCATTAGAAGAATGATGCTACTTATATACTCATAGTTGGCCATGGAAGCTGCTGATGAACCTGAAGCAGAATGTTATCTTTTCTGAGCTGAAAAGTTGTGCTAACAGAGAAGGTAAACTGATCACCTCAAAATTTTATGAACTATTGAAAAGAGGAGAAGAAAGGAGATGTATTATGAAAGTTGTCTGGAGCAGATACATACAACCAAAGCAGAGATTTTTCCTCTGGATGATAATGAACATGCAGCTGCCTACAAAATCCAGGTTGAAAGGCTTTGATGGGCTGAAATTAGATGCGGATTGCTGATTCTATGGATTGACAGAGGATCTGCAACATCTACTTGTTGATTTTTCTTACAGTAGAAAACTGAGGGTTGGTTTGTTACTTCCAGATTTCAGCAGTATAAGAGCACTAAAGAAGATAGTGTTTTTACTAGCAAGGAAGAAGAAAAGGAAGAAATATGCTCTACTGGTGGATGGACTTTATAATCTGTGGCTTGAAAGGAGTAGAAGGGTCTTCACAGGTTTTGAACTAAAGGTAGAAACTCTTGTGACTCAAATTCTTAATGAAAAAAATGGTTGTTTATGAATGACCTAGTTAGTTGTTAAATGCTATAGGATATTTTGGTTCTAATAGACTAAGGGTGATGGTCTAAATCTCGTACCGTTTCAAATTGATTTTAATAGATTTCATTACTACAAAAAAGAAAAATTGTGGTGGTCCTGTCAGAAAATCTAATTGGCTTCGTGGTCTGACGACTCCCAAATTTGCTGCAGCTGTATAATTCAGTTGTCTATTTTTTTATTAATGTTTTGGTTTTACCTCAGCCCCGAGTCTAAGAAATGTGAAAAAGAAGAAAGTGGCTGAGGTGTGTATCTCAGTATCTCCAGTCCTGATACTTCTATCCCAAAAGAAAATATCTGGAAGAGGCATGTAAAACAAGCTGTTGTTAAACAGGTCAAACCGATGAGCGGTAAGGCTAAAGCCCTCACTGAGAGTGAGGGCGATTATGAGTGAAAATGTATTACTCAAATTAATTTTGTGTTTTATTATCTGATTGATAATTAATTTGATACTACCTATTTTTAATCTTTCTTGATATTTCATGTTTTTTAGAGGAGAATGCTATTAATTTTCATCCCAACCAAGTCGCATCTGCTTTAGCTGAGAAGGCAATTGATAATATTTATAATTTTGATTTTTTTTCGGGCCCGTCTACTACTACTCTTGGTTTTCCTATTGAACCTCTATACTCCTTGCTTGTCTCCGTGCTTATCTAACGTTTTACAGATTTTCCAAAGATTGTACAAAACTGTATCAAGTTGGTTGTTTTTGAAGCATTGAAGCTGATTTCTTTGTTGGTACTTTCATTACGCTGTGATGACAAAGTACCAGCTGAGGACAATTCCTTGCTTAGTACAATACACTATTTATCTGGAGTTCGTACAAGTGCTTAAACCATTATTTGTCCTACAGCTGGCAGGTTTCTATCATGGAATTCCAACATATTTCAAATTCTTCATCATTTGCACAACCTTTAAAACAGTGGTTGAATGTCATTCCAAATTCTTCATCGCTCTTTACTTTACCGTAGTGACTGACTGTGTTCTGTTTCAAGTGCCACAAACAGAGCCCGTGTTTTGTGTCTACGTATACCAACGAAGCAACAATTTTAGTGCATGCATCATCAACCAGTTTATTAAAACGGTCATATATTTCTAGTGGAACAGCAATTCTAAATGTAGGATGGTCATGTGTTGCAGTTTTGAATCCCAGAGAAATTGTACTATGCCCATGATGGTTTCTCAGGTGTCCTAAATCAAGTTGTGTGAATGATTTAGAACATCAAATGGTTGACATCACCAGCCACATAATGATAAGCAAAAATAAATAAATTAGAACATCAACTGAATAACCTAACAGGTTAGAGGTTTTTAATGAAACATGAGCTGAGTAATATAACAGGTTAAACCTAAGACATCAACTGATGGAAGACTTAAAACATCATCACTAATATGTAGAAGGTCAAACACAGATCTTGAAACATCAATCTTCAAACAGAGCATATAAATACCTCTTTAATTGCTTTGACATAGCCAAATCCTTGTCAACAAATATATCACTGGTTGTTTTCCTCCCATTGAGTTTTTGAATACCTCCAGCAGCTATACAAAAGTTTCAGCATTTTCTTCTCCAATAATAGCACACCCAAACATTGCATTATTCCAGTGATTATTTATCCCGACAATTGGAGCACAAATAAGATTATACTTGTTTGTCCTATAAGTGGTGTCAAAAATAACATCCTCATATAGCATGAAATCTTCTTTCATCATCGAGTCCCTCCAAAAAAGTGCACTTAGTTTTCCTTCATAATTCAGCTTGACTTTAAAAAAACAGTCTTCCCTGGTAGCAGCAATCTGATAAAGCTCATCTATCACATTATGAGCATCCCCCTTCTATAGTGTCCATTTTGTATCTGTTCACATAATTAATGTGATCTCTCATAGTGTACCCTACATTTTCTTCTCCTTGGGTAGCGTGTACTAAATACTTTTAACTTGCTACTGGTTTGAGACCTATCTTTTCCATAGATTCAATTACTCTTGCTTTCTCATTTTCAATTCTTCTTTCACTACGTTGCAGGTAATGCCATTCATATCTTATGCACTCATGGTTATACTCAATGAAGTGGTTCTTGATTTCGTAGAACTTTTCATCAACAAGCTTGACCCTAATTTGAGCTTTGCATCTTGTTCTTATCACTGGAAACTACTTTGATTTTCTTTTTTCTCTTCCTGCCTGGATGTGTAATAAGTGTGTTTTTATTTCTTGAAATTAACTTTCCTTCACATGAGCATGTGATATATTTCTCCCTAACTACTCCTTGGTCTGAATGTCTTATTGTTAACTTCCTCACACAAAATCCAAGCGCAATTGCATGTGCTCGATACAGTTTTTCAAGCTTTTCCTAAGTTCTTGCTTTCTCTCCTTGTAAACACTCCCTTACATCTACCTCCAATAGATTAGGAAAATTATCTGGAAGATCTATCATTTAAATCACAGATCACTCAGTTTGTTCATAAAATCACAGATCAATTCTATCAGTTTCAGTAACAGTTGACATTAGGTGCAGAAACATCAAACATTTTTATTAAAACATCAACCCATATAATAGAAACATCACATAGCAGTATATGCAGGCCAGTTTCTGTATCAGGTGCTGAAGCATCAAACACTTATATTAAAACAACAATTTAAATAATAGAAATATCACATAGCAGTTTATGCAGGTCAGTTTCTGAATCAAATTTCCAATATTTGATCCCTATACCATCACTGAGCATCTAGTTTTATCATAAGGAAATCACTCATTCTGTTTATAGCATGACACACTAGTTCTAGCGGCCAATATTTACTAAGAATTCACATCAGATACACAAGTATCATATACTTTCATTAACACATCAATCTTAATGTCAGTAACACCACATAATAATTTATTCTAGTCAAACTT
>JAULKJ010283795.1:0-12950 GCA_032355405.1 Rubia balearica | reverse complement strand
TCCTCTCTCTCTCTCTCTCTCTATATATATATATATATATATATATATATATATATATCTTCTTCTTCCCTCCAACTGACAGATACTCCTTTCCAGTTCATCAGTTTGACTGGTTTAATGATTGCTGTGATGAGTACTAAATGCTTGCCCTAGAGTTTTGTTCAACTTTTCGTGTGCTTTTGGGTGTTGTATGAAAGTAAAAGACCTTTTTTCGGTCAAAACCAAGTCTTTTTGAATGCCTAACTATCATCTAATGACTTGTAAACCTCTGTAACATCAGTATCTCTAATGCATGAGTGCTGTTTTGCGGTTTGTAGTTGAGTCAGATCTATTTTGAAACCCAAGCTTTTTTTACGCTGTTTGCTGTGCTATAAATCTTGCTAGATGAAGTGAACTGCAGGTTTATCTTACTCAACCTGTACATCTCCGATCAAACTGAAGCGTTCTTCTTTGTAATCTGCAGTATTTGGATGAGAACAAATCATTAATCTTGAAGATTGTTGAGTGCCAAAACTCAGGCAAATTGAGCGAGTGTGCCGAGTGAGTAAAGCCTCTCTTTTTCTTGAACAATTGCAGCTGATAAATGTTTTAGATACAATCAATTTCACTTGTATTTTGGAAGATTTCATGAGATTGGCCCTCATTGTTATGGTTCAGGAACCAAGCAAGGCTCCAAAGAAACCTGATGTACCTCGCTGCTATCGCGGATTCGCAACCTCAACCTACCAACATGCATTCTCAGGTATCAATGTTTATCAATTGATTTCTTATCGGATAATTACAGATAGTGTTAATTTATAGTTCAAGGCTTCCCCAGCTATAGATTTTAGCTTCTTTTCCCGTTAGAATTAAGATTGTATAGTCTTGTATTACTATATTGTAATTCTCATCATAAATGGGGAGTTTTTGTTGCAAAACTGTAGTTTGGTAATTGTTTCATTGATTAACGTGTGTCATTAATGAGATCATTGACATGTGTCATTCATATTATATTAAATAAACCGATTTATATTGTATCGGGTTGATCCCCTTAATGCAGTACCCTCCTACTGGAATTGTGCAGCCTGGGGCGCATTACCTTCAGCAGCAGCAAGCTCAGCAGATGGAGTCTCAGTCGCTCATGGCAGCCCGCTCCTCAATGCTGTACGGCCAGCACCAGCCATATTCGTCGTTGCAACAGCAGCAGGCCATGAGCAGCCAGCTCGGGATGAGCCCGGGAGGCAGTGGACTCCCCATCCTCCAGGGTGAGGCGCACGGCGCAGGAGGCAGCGGCCTTGGGAGCGTAGGTTTTCCCGACTTCGCGCGCAGCTCAGCCGGGGAAGGCCTCCACGGGAGGGGGAGGGGGATGGGGAGCGGGAGCAAACACGACATGGATGGAAGAGGAGACAGGAGCGAGAATCTTTTCTTAAAGTCTGGTGATGATCATTGATCGATGATCGGTGATCTAGGAGGAGGAGAGGTTTAGTGGAGGGAGTAAGGTTTAGGCATTGTCTTAGGTTTAAGTGTTGAAACGTTTGTATGTGTTTGGTCACAGCGTTTTGCAATTTCCTTTGCCTTCTGTTTGTTGCCAACATATTTTGGTCTGCGGTTTGACTGATGCAAAGGTTGTGGTACCAATTTTACCGGTTGCGGGCTAACCATAGGCTCAATGCATTATGCATATGGGATGTTAGCATTGTGATCCTTAATATTTCCACGTTGATCAGTTATAATGGGTGTGTAATTTATTTGCTTCTTGGTTTCTTGACAGTATAAGCATCTCATTGGGATACTCGATTCGTTAAGTGCAATGTCAGTATGATTAAAATACTCCCTCCACCCGTTTTAAACTTTCTAATTGATTTTTACTCAAATTTTAAGATAAATATATGTGGTATTTTTTTAATAGGTGATGAGAGTGCGTCTACGTAAATCAACTGAAAAGAAGAGTTATGACCACATATTTATGACTAAATGTAGAATGTTTAGAATTAGAAAATTTATAGTGGGACGTTCCAAAAAGAAAAAAAAAGGAAGTTTAAAGTGGGACGGAGAGAGTATCATGCATGATCGTATTCAAATCAATTCTTACCGACCTTTATGTTATAAATGTGTCCAAAGAAGTATTGAACTCCTCTGTTTCATTGTGTTTGTGTCGAAAGAAGTATTGTAATCCTCTGTTGTGTTTGATGTCATATGTTTAGGTGCTCATTTTTTTCAAGTTGAAATGTGTGGAGATAATTGAATGAGAAAAATAAAAAGTTTAATTAGTGTTGAGAATGATGTACTTTTTGTCAAAAAATATGTGAATATTTTAGAAAAGCATATGAAAATGGTAAGTGTGTTTTAACATAAGCAAACTGAGGGAGTATGCTTTACATAATGTGATACTCCGTATTTTCATTTTGTATAGTTGTTAAATATGCCTTATGTTTGTCTGTATATGCCATTATTGGATTTAGATGAATGAAATTAACTCTAGAAAGTAAAAGGTAGAATGAGCGGATGAGATTGAATAAATTTTATCAAAAATAGAAAGTGTGACAATATAAAATGATCAAGTTTTGTAATGATAAAGAATGTAAAATTTTATAGTGAAATTATACAGTGACTGATGTGGTATAAATAAAAAAGATGAATGTATCCATAATTAGTTGCGCCTTTTAAGGAAGATGATTGTTAATTTGGTCTGACTAGGTGTGATCTAATCGTGTTGTACTTTATGTTGTAACTTTGTATCGTGATTAAACTACTTTGTAACTTTCAATGCATGTGATCAATAACTTCGATATAAACGGAATTACCTCCTTCTGATGTAAGAATGTCTGTTTTATTGAAGTTTGAATATGGTTTCCTTTCGACGTAAGTGAGTTTCGCTAATGAGCGTGCTCTTCGCCTTTTCGACAAGAGTGAATATCGAATTTCGTCAGTTCGACATAAGAGTTTTGCTTATGAGCGTGCTCTTCATATTTTCAACGAGAGTGAATGTAGAATTTCATCCGTTCGACGTAAGTGAAATTCACTTATGAGCGTGCTCTTCGTCTTTTCGACGAGAGTAAATGTCAAATTTTGTTCGATGTAAGTGAATTTCGCTTATGAGCGTGCTCTTCAACTTTTTGACAAGAGAAAATGTCAAACTTTGTCCTTTCGACATAAGTGAGTTGTTTGACAGACACTATGATAGCCAACAAGTTTTTGTTAGGTCAACCAGTTGCACCGCATGGCGTACAATACTGGGAATAACTAGATGCAGCGCATGGCATACACATCATCAAGATACAAGTTTTTTCTCCCATCGAAGAACACTAGTCGTTGCCTAGAGTTATTTTTTGATTGGGTAAGCTACTCCCTGGCTAGACTTTCAACGTTCTCTTAAAGTTGGTGGTACTTTCGAAGGTTGACAATGTTCCATCTCTAGGGTATCTGTTCTCCATCCATCGTGCCCAGTACATAACTCCCTCCTAGGTAGGCTTCGAGGATTCTATACGGCCCTTCCCAATTCGCAACCAATTTTCCTTCGGGTTCCTGTCGACTCTTTTTATTCTTTCTTATAACAAGGTCTCCCAATGTAAACTGAGCGCTCGACCTTCTCTTCCACTAATTCTAGGTCCAGGTGATGGTTATCTTCGTTCGTGCCATCATTTATTGTCATCATCATCGGGCTTGGTAAAACAATTTCTACCGGAATCACGACTTCTGAGCAATAGACCAAACTATATGCTATCTCCTGTGGCTAAAGACTCCACTTTTCGGTAGGCCCACAACACACTTGGCAACTCTTTGATCCAGTTTGTGCCTGCCCCTTCGAGCCTTTCACGGATGCCATTGATGATAATACGATTAGTAACTTCAACCCGCCCTTTCACTTGTGGATGGTATACTGCTGTCAACTTCTGTTGGATTTTGAACTCCTCACACTGATTCTTGAAGGGATTATAAGCAAACCGTGTCCCATTATCAAATATGATGGTCTTGGGAATACCAAAGCGACAAATGATGTTCCTCCAGAAAAATGAGGTAACGAATTTCCCCTTCATGTTCGTTAGCAGCTCAACTTTGACCCATTTGGTAAAGTAATCGATGGCTACTATCGGCTACCTGAAACTTCCTGGAGCCTTTGGGAAAGGTCCTACTAAGTCGATGAGCTGTATATATTCATCATCTCCACCCGAGGAACATGGGTTATGGGTACATGCCTCTGACACTGATGGCGCAAGCCTAGATATATCGATTAGCATCATCGAACATTGTTGGCCAATAATACCCGGCACGAATTAGCCTCTTAGCCACATAACGAGCCCTGTTATGACAGGTGCAATTAACGAACAAATAATTAAATAAGAACACAAAGAATTTTACGTGGTTCCCTAAAAATGTGCTAGCTACGTCCACAAAATAGAAACAGAATTTATTAACAGACCCAGAAGAGAGATTTCTCAGACCAGAACAGATGTTTTCAATCTCACAAACATTACAAACAGACCCAGATGAGAGTTTATATAGATTTCCCAAACTACAAAACCCTAAACCAAAATGGAATAAGACTAACCTAATCCTATTTCTAAGCAGAAATGAAATTACCCAATAACAAATCCAAAACAGAAAAGGATTTAGATTCAAGTCATATTCTAACAATATGCACCTTGACTTGAATCCTTTCCCACGAAATAGATAACCAATGACAGATAATAGGTGATACCAGATGCAACAAAACTTGCCAAATGTATTCTGACTTTCCCTGCCCCAGAATGCCCTTCAGCCTCCAGATGAACAACTTAAACATTTACCAAGTCCAAACGATCAGTAGGATTATCAGCACTACCGACTTTCATCACCTTTATCCTCCCATGATCTTCAAATGATGCAATCGCATAAGAACTTGACGGAGTAAAACCTTTCCGAACATACAAGATGCCATGTTTTACACCTTTCAGAGCCACCTTTGAATCCTTGTAGACAATCACAACTCCACCTTCACCTTGGAAACTGAAACCTTCAGTAAAAAAACTCAGATGCAGACTATCTGACGTTCGTGGAACATGTCTAACTCCGTTCAAAGTGTTTTGAGGAAAAATCCCAACAATTCCCTCCTTCAACTCAAAAGCCCAAAAAGCAGAACATAAACATAATAAGATTCAATACAATTCTAACAACTCTCTCTTTGAATTGAATCTCCAAGAACCCGGATGCAAACAAACAAATATCTCAGATGCACTCTATTGTGCCAGATGCAAGGTGATGATCCCAAGTTTACCAGACGCACAATGGGTGTGCCAGATGTACTAGATGCCCAACAATTGTGCCTTGTGTGCTAGATGTGCCAGATGTAAGCAGATGCACGGGAGAAGTGCCAGACATATGAACCCAAAGGTACCCAGATATCACCAATCAGAATAAATCCAAGCAGGTAAGGCTTTATCAAATAGAACAAATTTTACCAAGTCCAACCATGAAGAACTTGTGACAACAGAAATTTTTTTAACAAACCCAACCAGGACATGATTTGCTAATGGAGTAGACAGATTTTCACAACTCCAACTAGGAAAAGCCTTGTGAAACAAATGATATAACATGCAACAAGATTTTAACGAGTTCAACCCGTAAAGAACTTGTCAAACACAACGGCCCGTGATTCCCACAGAGGCGACAAAACAAACAACTTCTCCAAATTTGAACGGATCACCCAAGCTCATATTTTCTTCTTTTTTCTTCTTCATCATTATTTTGCACTTTGTAGAACATACAAGATGCCACGTTTTACACCATTCAGAGCCACGTATAAGATGCTCTGATACCCATTTGTTATGACAGGTGCAATTAACGAACAAATAATTAAAGAAGAACACAGAGAATTTTACATGATTCATTAACAATGTGTTAGCTACGTCCACAAAATAGAAACATATTTTATTAACAAAACCAGAAGAGAGATTTCTCAGACCAGAACAGATGTTTTCAATCGCACACACATTACAAACAGACCTAAATGAGAGTTTATATAGATCTCCCAAACTACAGAGCCCTAAACCAAAATGGAATAAGACTAGCCTAATCCTATTCCTAAACAGAATTGGAATTACCCAATAACAAATCCAAAACAAAAAAGGATTTAGATTCAAGTTATATTCTAACAAGCCCCCTGGTGGCTACCAGAAATTCCTTCATGGACTTACCTGTTCAAGTAATCAACATCATGAGGTGGAACACATCGAAACAAAGGCTTCAAATAGTCCCTTCGATACAAAGTGTTCTTCTGTATCACATACCTTGGTGCTTTGAGTGAATCTTTCTTGCCTCGATAGCTCCTTCGGGCAAAGTTCCATCTCGGAGGTAACTAATGATTGGGTCATCCATGATTCTTCTTCTTCGATCGCCATTTCTTCCCGTTCTTCAAAACTTCTCCTACTCAAGGTTTCCACCACCAACTATTTATGAGATAGCCCTTTTAGATCCGAAGAAGCCAGCTTGCTCAAAGTATCTGCTTTGTGGTTTTTCTCCCGTGGCACATGGGTTTGGGTATATGATCAAAATATTTTCAACAAAGAATATATTCTGGCATTGACTAGCTATTTCCGGCCATTGACTGCCCGAGAATGACCAAAATACCCTTTCAACCTAATATAAAATTTAAAAAGACAAAAATACCATTTTCCAGTTAATGTTCTACCATCACTGCTCCGGTCAAATCAACGGCGCCACCCTATCCCGCCAATGTTCTACCACCATTGCCCTGCCAAACCAGTGGCGCCACCGTAGCCTGCATCTCACCCAGCGGTGCCACCCCACCCCAGAAACAACGGTGAATGGACCGCATCTGAAACCTACCACCCAAATTTGAACCTAGCCACCCTCATCTAAAATTGACCACCCAAATTTGAACCCCGCCACCCGCATATGAAACTCGATATCCAACCCGCATTTGAAGCCCACCAACAACATTTGAAACCCGCCACCCATCTTTGACTTACAAGTAGAGAAGTGGAAAACACGGAGAAGAGAAACATAGAAGAGAACGTACGGAGAAGAGAAGGGAAGAAAAAGAGAACGGACGGAGAAGAGAGTGCGAAGCTCGCCAGAGAAGATGACTGCATCTAATCCGGCGGAAGAAGAGGAGCGGAGCTTGCATGCAATGAAGAAGAGAAGTGGCGAATGGATGAAGAAGAGGATGGAGTAGCAAACATATCTAAACTAGTGGCGAAACTCGCAGGAGAAGAGGAGCAAGCGGCGAACAGTCCGAGATGATATAGGAAAACATAGCCAACAAAGAAAATGAGGTAGGGTTATATTTGCAGAAAATAAGCCAACAAAGAAGCAGCAGTGAAGGAAAAAGAAAGAGAAGGGGAAAAGGAAATTAGGGTTTACGGGCATTATAGACATTTCATTTTTCTAAAAAAATCAGTGGGGTAAAATAGTCTTTTCACTTAATTCCGACCTAAATCTGTTAGATATGGTTATATTTGCACTTATATTTACTATATAGGGTTATATTTGTACTTTCAATTATCAAAAAGTTATATTTGCACTTATGTGAATTATGTAGGGTTATATGTGCACTTTTCTTAAAACTTTTATATAGTTTGAAGTTGTAGGATTGTGTCAACAGTCCTTACTGTGATTTTCAGGTTGCACATGGTTGATTAAGGTGCAATCATGGTCCTCAATTATTCAAGTCTTGTTTCAACAAATTCAATCGCAATTCTTGAGAGGGATAGCCGAATATTGTGGGATCGTGGAACGTGGTCCCCCACTAGCTATTCAAATGGAGTTTTATAATTCAACTTCAACACATTTAATTGATGGTGTTTCCTAGTTAGTTAGATTTCGATGAGTTTCAACATATTCAATGGTTTCTCCTAATTTAATCATATCAATAACATGTTTATTTATAATGCAACATAACAAAATGCATGTAATCTCCCCTAAAAAGTTGCACATAATTTTGTCATTATATTGATATTAATAAAAATATTTGGATAAATCTATAACTTGTTAAACAAAAATCACATGCCTTTCTATTGTTTGTTTCTTAATACATAACACTAACTAGGTAGGAATGAATGAATAACACAATGTTGGACAAACAAGCGTGGTCATGATCAAAATTCTTCATGGCAAAGAATTGCTCATTACAAGACTTTATTCACATAAAAGAAAGAGAGGGCGACTCCTAAGCTGGAAAGAAATTCAGTAAGTGGGAACTTAATCAAACCACACCTCAAGTGGAAAGTTATAATGTGACATGTTGTAGACATTCAAGCAAACTCCAGGTGAATTTTATGTGTTTTGAAGCTAAAATTCTCCTAAGGATGTGGTTCAAGGTCAGTGATCTAATCGACCACAACAACAAATGGCGAATGCCGCTCCTAAAAACCATCTTCAAGGGGAAACAATTCAAGAAGTCACATGAATCTGTATTCCGCAATATAGCTTTGGAGCGAGAGGAGAGACCATTAGGCTTGGGATGAGGATACCAGATGCCTTGGGAAAATAAAATGAAGCATCGTCCTCAACAACATTAGAGATGAATGAATGTATTTCCATATGGTTGTGGCATAGCAACATCCCAGAAATAATCACGTTCCTGATCCGGAGATTAACCCAAGGCATGCCCCACAAATTCAGAGTAGTTAAAACGAACTTTGATAACGTGCTACTCTCTGTCCCTTTATTGTGTCTTACTTGAATAGTATTCAATAAAATTGATGTTTGGATTGTAAAAAACTATATATATATATATATATGAAAATTATCGTGTGAAATATCACTATAATCATCTTAACACATATTTTAGAATATATGATTTTTATAATTTATTGTTATACAAAAATTAAGATATTAAAATTAAAAAATTACTGATGAATAGTTTAAAAACATGAAGTAAGACAGAAAAAAGGGACGGAGGGAGTAGTAATGATGATTTGTTTTGTTGATATTAGTGTTAAATTTTGTTGCACATTTTGATACTTTAATTCATGTGTGTTTTTATTTGATATTTTTTCTGTATTTTATTTAATGTTTAAATATTTTCCTTTGATGATTCGTTATTTTAGCTGGATGTGTATTTTTCAGTGTATCATTTGATAACTATATTGATTTTGATGTGTAACTTTTGCATTTCAATTTGATATTTAAATTTTTTTGATTCGATGTTTATATTTTGTGTTTTTATTTGATATTTAGCTCTTTTATTTTATATGTATCACTACAACAAAATGACTCTATCCCAACATATATTTTATAACATTTTTTTACTAATGTTGTCATAGAATACTATAACGACACTAGGTAAAATACCAAAATACTATCAATAAAATTTATATTAGTATAGTTACGTATACCAACATTTTAAATACAGTGTTGTGATGTCATTCTATCTCGACATTTCATAATTTATATCCAAAAAAATGTTGAAATACATGAGTTATTAATTCATTATTAAATGTAATGTAACACATATTATAGTTCTAAATTTACATTAAAAATTAATGGCATTGATGAAGTTAGAGTGAGTCAAAACCAACATTAAGGAGATGGTGTTCTAAAAGAATTCTGTATTAACATTACAATATTTATGTGTACATTAATATTACAATATAATTTTTATTATGAATCACTGATTTAAAAAAATGTAATTAATTATTGAAATAATTATAAATCAGTAAATTTTAATTAATACACTAACAATAACTATTATATACAAAAAATCTAGATGTGAATTTAAATAGAAATGTTGCTAATTGTTGCTTTTAGTATATATAAATTACACAATTTCTTTTAAATACAGTCCAAAAAATATAAAAAGAAAGGTTGTGTTTAAAATATAAAATATACACAAATATTAATTTTAAATATATAAATATAGGATGAGATCAAAAGAGTTGGAAATATTTTGGTCTCCACCTTCAATCAATTTTGGTAGAAATCAATTTGGGCGGTAAAAAATGGCACAGAGTCGCCCATTTTCTTCCTCATTCAAATATCTACCGTATTGGAAAAGTTTCAATCATTTTCAATCCTGTTTCATATGTTCATCATTGCTAAGTTCTCCTCCTACATTTTTTTTAATTACTGTTGTTTTTTATTTACCTGCACAAATCATGTCTTCTCATATTACCCACTCTCCACCACCTTCTCAAATATCTACCGTATTGGAAAAGTTTCAATCATTTTCAATCCCGTTCCATATGTTCATCATTGGTAAGTTCTCCTCATACATCCTTTTTAATTACTACTATTATTTTTATGGGATTAGTAATATTCGGCGTTATTTTTTAACATTAAATTACATCCTTGGTATCGGACGAACAATCTCTCTCTAACCTATTCTCTCCCTCTTCTCTCTACACTCTGGCCTCACAAACAGAAAATATCGGGCAATTTTATAACCGTTTCCGATTCCAACGGTCATTTCCTCGCCTGAATCCGCCACTTTCTCAGGCGACCATGGCGGCTCCTCCACATGAAGGTTGCCCGCCACCTACATATGCCTCCATTCTGACATCCAAACCTTACGCCCAACATCCTCGGTCTCCGTTGATTCCTCTAATGCCCAATCAGTCTCCATTGATGGCTGCTCGCTCAATCCCAATCCCTAAAACATCATATGGTGAAGGCAGAGCCTGTATCTTCTCAGACCACGATGTGTAGAAACTCTCGGAGCCTCTAAAACTCTGCCTAATTGGGAAATTTGGTGTCGGAAGGCCGGGTATGGTTTCTATTCGAAAAGCTTTATCTGGTCTAGGTTTTAAAGGTAAAGTGAGATTTGGTTGGCTGGATAATAGGCATTTACTAATTCGATTTTCCCTTGAGGAGGATTTAGTTCTATGCTGGTTAAGGGGAAAGTTGAGTATCCAGAATTCATTAGTGAGGTTTCGTAAATGGACTCCAAATTTCTCACCTCATAGGGATGCCCCCTTTGCCCCAGTGTGGATATCAGTTTTTAACTCCCAGCCTATTACTTTACTAAGGAAGAAACCACAATATTAATGGAGCAATTTTTCCAGCCTATTATAGACCAAGGAGCTCTTTAGACCATCTGTCATCCGATTTTGTGTCCAATTAGACCTAACCAAAGGCCATCCAAATAGGATTATATTGGGCTCTGACAGTGAGAATAAATGGTATAAAGTCGAATACGAATGGAAGCCCCAATACTGCACTTCATGTTGTTTGATAGGACACACTGTCTCACAGTGCAGGAAGGTTTCTAACAGATCAACCAACCAGTTAAAAGGGAAAAATTATTGGAAGGCTAAAAGTGTGGGTCCTCCATCTGGTATGGAATGGAGAAGGGTAAACAAGACGGTAGGTTAGCGGCTCACACATCGGGCCTAACTGTGATGCAGAAGCAAAGAGATGCTGAAATACTCAATCTACAAGCTGCAAAGGCCGAGAAACAGGAAGATTTTCAGTCACAGAAATCAGGAAAAATGGTCCAGTGTGCTCAACTGAATTCAACAACAGTGATTAACAATGAGTCACAGCTAGCTCAGAGACCATCAGAATATGGTCTCTCTCAAAGCCAATCTGATTGATGAAGACAGGTTGATGATCCAGCAGATATCTACAACATGCAATCACCAATTTTCCAGAGATGATTTGATGATCTATCAAAAATATTCTAACTCTTAGCTTTTCATTACAACCCCTATAAAATGTTTCCCAGCCAACTCACTTTCCTTCTCGCAGGGTAATAGATACCAAATGCTGCAACTCAATGCTAGGGAGGATCTCAGGGAAGATACTGGACCAGTAACCTACTCATTAAATCTAGTATCAGATCATCAAAGACTAAAAGGTCTTCACCAATGACTCCAGGAAAATCACAGGTTCATTCTTTACTATCCCAAAATAGTGCTGATAATAATGCTTCTGATCATATTAATCAAAGTGACTTGCATTCTGCTGATGAATATAACTCTGGTGATGAAGGTACTGAGAATGATTTAATTTTTCATGATACTACCCCAGAAATTGGTACTGATAAGACTCATGACACTAAAAAGAGGCAGAAAAAAACTACTTCACAGGGATCAATATAATCCTTAGGTCATCACTTAAAAAAGACCATCCAATGATTAAACTCAAAAAAAATAGCAAATGTTTTTAATTTGGAATATAAGAGGCTATGGAACTGGCATGAATAAACTTAAGAATATGATTAGAATACATAAAGTTGACATGCTAAGATTAATTGAACCAATGCACCCTAATACTGAAATTTCAAAGCTTAGCATGACTTTAGGGTTTAATAACTGGAATGCTTGTCAAAACAATAAAATCTGGATAATGTGGAACAACAAGGTTACCATTAGCAACATCTCACATTATAATCAGTTTCTATATTGTACTATTTCTGACATTGATAACTCCAATCCTTGGAATGCTGCAATTATATATGCTCAACAAACAAGAGACCTTAGGAAAGAACTATGGTCAGATTTAGAAAATTTGCAAGCTGTTCCTACAATCTATATAGGTGATTTTAATGCCATTAGAGATTTAACTGAATATAAAGGCAGGAATATCCCCCCACAGGGTAGCATAAATGATTTTAGGAACTTCATCAATGGACTAAGTCTTTTAGAGCTACAAACTGTTGGATCACAATATACATGGACAAATAACAGAATAAGAGACCCCCTTTTAAAAAAGAATTAGACAGGAACTTGTAAATCAGGAGTGGCTGAACATTTTCCTAATTCCTCTATACAAATACTTAATAGATCTGGATCTGATCATTCCCCTATACTTCTAACCATTCTCAACAATCAAATCTCTCATCCTAAGCCATTTAGATTTCAGGAAATGTGGACTAATAGGCCAGAATTTATGGATTTAATTAGTAAAGATTGGATCAAACCTGCTCATGGGAGTCCACTGACCATTCTTATTACCAAACTGAAAAGACTTAAGCTTACAATAAAGGAATGGAACAAATCTAATTTTGGAAACATATTTCAAAACATAAA
>JAULKJ010283776.1:0-12951 GCA_032355405.1 Rubia balearica | reverse complement strand
ATACTCGAAGCTTCTCCCAGGCGTCCTCAGCCGTCTTTACTCCAAAAACCTTCTCCAAAATGTCTACATCTATCCCTGTATAGATTAGACACGAAGCCTTCTTGTCTCTCTTTCTTGAGTCTCTCAAACTATTTAGTTGAGTTTGAGACAAGTCATCTTCATTCTCCGGCTCATCATGGCCTTTCTCAACTATCTCCCATGCATCATTTTCTCCAATGGTGATAACAGAGAGATTTAAGGCTATACTTTTTGTTTTGGGCAACAAACAGGTCAAGAGCATTGACTTTACTGAAACATTTTCCCCCAGTTGCTAGAGGCTAATTAGGTTGAATGCCAATTTCACTTATTGTAATTGCTGGTGGGCGTTTTTCCCGTTATGTTGGAATGATTATTTTTTAAAAAAAGTAGTAACTGATTAAATCACAACTTTCATTAGGAAAAAGTCATCTTTCAATCCAGTTTTTTTGAAGAATTTCTATTATAGTAGGTAGTTTGATTCCATATAGTATTTGGATAATTTTCCTCTTTTATTGTTTTCAAGATTTTGAGTTGTAACCTTCTCCTTTATAAAAGAAATTCCGTCATTATGTTAGAGCAAGTTCAACAGGTTCTCTATTTTTTTTAAAAAAAAATGGAGATTCAAAAAGTCATATTCTCTATTTTTTTTTGCTTCAACTACAATAAACTCTCTATTTGGTAGACTTTGTCATTTATTTCACAAAAAATATTACTTTGTAATTTAAATAAAAAATTAGTTTTGATTACTCTTTAAATAATATTTACTTTTTAGGAGTATGGCTAATTTTAGTAGTTTATTTGTAAAGAATAATTAAATATCGTATATACCTATTTATTTAAATAAATTTGAAAATCACGATTGTTGAATTTGTTAAGTTATCATAATAAGTTTTTTCTATTATTTAGAAAAATAAGGCAATCTCTTGAAGCGAAAATTAAAAAATTAAGAATTTCAAAACACATCCCTTTTTATATTTCACTATTTCTTATCGAGTGAATAATGAAGGTAATAACTATTTTCTTAACATCATACTCATGTCATGAGTCATGTTAATTATTATTTGAGAATCATAAGTTTAAAATACTATGGAAATTTAATAATCGATCATTCAAAGGAATTTAAAAAAGAGAAAAAAATTGAATATTTCAATTATTCAATTTTATGTACTAATCCAACAAGAATTGAATGTTGCATTGATTTAGACTAGGATAATTTTGGTATAAATAAAAAACTAGTGTTAAACTTTAGGTGTTAAATTGATGATTACATTAAATATTCAATTCTCGAAATAAATTCTCTCTATACCAATATAAAGAACCAAACCTTCTCTTTCATCAAAATATCTATTTTAGATAATGAGATGGAAAATCTGTTGGAGGTGAAATAGTGTCTAAAATCTCCAAAATCAATCAAAATCTCCATTAAGGAGCTTCGGTTTTTGAGATTAATATAATTCAAGTGAGTTGATTTTAGAGAAAATGTCTAGAATGATAACTACTTTTAAATGAAATTTAAAGTTTGTTATACTATTTTCAAATATTATTTAAGCGATATACTCCCTTTTCATTAATGTCCCAAAATATATATTTTTAAGTTAAAAGTGAGTACTATAATGACACAATTTTGATCCAAATTTGGTACTATTTTTTTGCTGAAAGACAACTTTTTGAGATATAAATTAAAAAAGTGGATACATTTAAAAGACGTTAAAAAATTGGATACAATATTGTGAATTTCAATTAAAAGTGGGTACCGTTTTGAACCATCTCTGATTTTATCTTCAATTTCTATGTATTTTGAGAACCAATAGATTTTGAAGCCCAATTGATTCAAATCTTAGTTAAACTAACGATCCTTGATCTAATTTTCGGAGTTTGTTATTTGTGATAGCTTCCACTCTGCAACATCAATCACTTTTGAATCCTAGAATTTCGGTAGGTAGGGTTAAGATTTTGTTGTAATCAATAGCTCCCCTAAAACCGCATCATAAAAACGTTTTTACTTAAAGAAGGAAAATTATATGGTATGCCTAGGTAACATGTGTATGTAGCCCCAAGGATATTTTGTTTACTTTAAATTGTAAGAATGTATATAATTTTATGTGAAATTGTGCATTATTCTAATTTGCATACTCCCTCCGTTTCCCTATAAGTGGTACTATAAATTTATGTGCTTGAATTTAGGTGAATAAAATGAGTGGATGAAATTAAATGTAGAATATAAAAATTAGAATGAGTGGATGAAATTAAAGGAATATTACCAAAAATGGAAAGTGTGCCAATATAAAAAAATAACTCAAAAATAAAATTGTGTCAATAATAGAGAAACGGAGGGAGTATGATTACTATGTAAACATCAAATGCACAAATAATAGTAACGAAATGCATACTCTACATATTTATGATGCACATGCATGGTACCCCAGGGGTACGGTATAACAATTGCATAAAGAATATATAAATAAGAGAAAGTGTTAGGAAAGACGGTATTTCCTTAACTTATGGACAATCTATTGTACTTTTTACCTTAAATGTTGTAATTTTCTTTTAATAAAATTTAAATATTTTATTATAAAAGTTAAGAAAATTAATAATGTGTACTTGAATGTGAAAATATAAAAATATATAATGTAAATTTTTTTGATTTCTAAATTTAGTCCTCCCTTCGATTTTCTAACATTGGCACACTTTCTTGTTTGGAATAATTTTTTTAATATTGTCTCCTTTCCTTTTTTGACAAATTCTAGGTTGTTTTCATCCACTCAATTTACTTTTTACTCTTTCAATGAATTCTCAACCACTAATTCTTCCTTCCTAAATCTTTGTGCTAAAAGCAAATGTGACATCTTAAAGAACGGAGGAGGGAGTACAAGACTTCATTATATTTTTATATCCCATACATATTTTATCGCCAAAGAAAATACTCCCTCCGTTTTTCTATTTATGGTATCATAAGTTTAAATGCTTGGATTTAGATAAAGAAAATGAATGGATGTAATTGAATGTAGAAAGTAAAAAGTAGAATGAGTGAATGAAATTGAAAGAATCTTTCCAAAAATGGAAAGAGTGTCAAATAAAAGAAAACATTCATTTATAGTAAGTGTGCTATAAATAACAAAACAGAGGAAGTATTCTCTTTTACTCCCTCCGCTTCTTTAACAATGATACACTAGATGTAGGTGCTTGGATTTAGGAGGAAAAAAAAATGAGTGGATGAAATTGAATGTAGAATGTAAAAAAGTAGAATGAGTGGATGAAATTGAATGTAGAATGTAAAAAAGTAGAATGAGTGGATGAAATTGAAGAAATCTTACCAAAATGGATTATGTGCCAATATAAAATAAACAATCCAAAAAGGAAAGTGTGTTATTGTTAAATAAACTGAGGGAGTATCAAACATTCTATTTTAGGAAATGGTCCGTTTGAGCGCCTTTCTTGCCTCGGTGACCGCCTTTTCAAATTCAAATACCATCCTCGCACGTAATACGAGTACTACTAACAGTAGGTTACGCAAAATTCTCAATAACCTCAGAAGAGTTAGAACAACAAATTGAAAATGGTTCTCTCCATAAAAATTATATACGAGGAATGTGTGGCAGATGATCACACTGATGATGATAAAGAAGAAGATTCCGATGAAGAGCCCCGGTAATTTTTCCATGCTTTTCTTTCTACATGTGTCTCGATTACGATATAGGATCCATATACCAGACCCAAGACTTAGTTGTAGATGTTTTCTTCCCATATGTGAAATGGCCATTTATTTTGCTTCCCCTGTTTTGCCTGATCATTTAATAAAAATTCAGGCTTGGCAAGGAAAGTGTCGATAATGGAAGGGAAAGGGGAGAAAAAGACAGCTATCAGATTGTTGAAGAGGTTGTAAAAGGTATGTTTCTGCAGTTGTTTCATGTCCTAGAAGCTTAAAGTGAAGCTTAAAGTTAAAAGCTTAAAGCTAAAAGCTCCTTGGATTGGTAGCTGGGCAGTTGGAGAAGCTTAAAGTGAAGCAATGTAAGGTTTATCTGAGGAAACATATGTTAAGACTGACAGGGAACAAAGACACCTTGATTCAGCGTATTCGAGAACATCTTGAGTAATTTCTCTCTTTTAACTATTAATCTTCCTTTTCACTCGTTTGGTGGTAGTTTTGTAGATAGAATTGCCCCTTTCTTATGGTTCAGTGTTTACCTGTTCCAGTGTTATTGATGGTGGAGGGGAGCGAAAATACCCGGTTTCTAGTTTTGTGGTGAACTGCAAAGGTAGTCCTTGTTCCAAATTTGAGAAAATTAAAAATGTTATGGTCATCTTCTTCTGCTTTAAATCTCAGACTTGTGAATTTCAGGGACCATGATGCGCCTAACGCCGTAGTCATGAAGGAATATCTATCCACATTAATACTAAAGCTAGATAAAGTTTTGCTGATATTTGCAATTTTGTTGATGTGGTACATGGCTTTTTCATGTTAGGGGAGTACTATATGATTGCAATTTGTTTGTTTGGTTTGTTGTTGCTGTAGGTGATGCATGCGCTGGTGATGTTGTCCTGTTTGAGCAAAATGTGTATGAAATGTAAGTCGACTAAAGGAAGCGCATGATAGCTGTTTTCTGTCTCTGATTAGATGATGACAATATTGTTGTTAAACTTGAGAAACACAGCTGATAGAAGACACATGTTGGCCATGCCATGCCCTATCCCTTCTCCATGTGTTTATATGATAAAAGCGTGGATTGTTTGTGGTTGGGCAGGGTCAGCATAGCCTCAAGGAGTGCCAGTGGTCCTCCTCGTGGCACTAGATTGGTTGCTGGGAGGGTTGTGAATGAGAGTTATGGTGCTCATACGCACCAACACACTTTCACGGTAAAACTGCAAAGCCTGGATTCTACTTTTGCAACAGCTTGTCTCATTCTCGATTGCTCCGCGCAGATTGAAGTGCTATGGAGCACGGGGGAGAAACCGCTACCTCCGCTTCATCAGCTTCTGATCAAAGGAAGAAACCTACATAGGTTCCAACCAATGAGGAGGGTGTGTGTCGTAGTTGCAAAATCATTTCCATTGCCGTATATGTACTGATGAATGCATGATGTACCTTGTTTTGCTGTGCTCTCAGAAGTGGGAAGATGAAGCAGAAAGACAAAAGGTGCTGTCTGAGAAGCACGAGAGAGGCGAAGCTGGCCGCTTGAACAGGAAAGCTCAAAGGAAGGAAAGGAGGAAGATGCGGAGGTAAGACTGCTGACAAACTTGACTCCTTTTTTGCACTAGCTCATCTTCAATCATTTTGCTGTAGGCAATTGAACAGGGAAGGCAAGAAAGAAAACATTTCAATGAAACAGCCGCCAGAGAAGAAGCCCAACAATCTAAAGGAAAGGAACCATCATCGGTGTAAGCATCACAATCCTCCTGAGAAGGGCCAAAAAATCAGGAACCCTTCAAGAGCATACCATCGCGGAAGCAATGCCAACCACAATAGCATCAGAAGAGCCCCTACTTATTATGGTAGTAATCACAGGAGCTCGGGGAAAGTCACGTGCAGGTACTTTGGTCGGGGAAGGTGTTACTATGGAGACAGATGTTGGTGGTTGCATGAGGATGCATCGATCAAAGTCTCTTTGGCCAATACTCCGCCCCAAGAGTCCTATTTCTAAAATTAAAATATGCGTGGAAACATGCTTAGCAGACGCAGTTCTTGATTTTGAGAATCTAGTACCAGTGCCACCACTTGTGTACCGCTCAACAGGAGTCGATTGCCCAAATGGTTGTTTTTTGTGGTCAAATTCAAGAAATACCTCTTTATTTTGTTTTCTTCTAAATCCTGTACTAGGAGTGTAATTTTGGATGTTGTTCTACAGGTTTCCAGCTACTTCTTTAGTTGTTCGCCTCATTCCCATAGATGTTCATGTCTAGCAAAAACATATTCCCTGCGTGAATCTGGAACTTTGGTGGCAACAAGATATTTTTTTGCACAGGAATTGCATGATACAGTAGTTGCTAGTTAACAACAGATTTCATTCAAGCCTCGCTGTAACATTTTTTTTAAAATCAAAACATCCACCAAAGATGGTAATGAGGAATGGGCTGGACGGCCGACTCATCCTACCACGGCTCAAGACAAAATGAGATCATTAGGAATGGTCCAAGACCAATGGGCAAAAGGCTGATGTGACTCGGTTAGTCACATTAGCCACCAAACTCCATATAACGAGAGACGAACATGCTTCTAGGGTATGTTTTCTCATTTTTGAGATTACATTCCAAACAAAGAACAGAGCATATTTGTCTGACAAGATCGTTGGAGCAGGCCCGGTGAATCACGGCATGTCTGACCCGAGTCCTAGTTATTTTGCAGGTCCGGGAGCATCACTGGAAGGAGGAGACAATTATAGCCCAGACACAGATTCAAGGAGAGCATAACATTGGTGCCGTCTGCGGGGATCACTTGATTCTCTAGCATCCACACAGCTCATTCACCATGGAAGGATCACCGCCTATCGGACACCTGCTCAACCAGGTCATCATGGAGGATGTGACACACCTGGAGGTGGTGGAAGATGTTATATTGACACCAACGGGGAAGCGACACAGGCTTCACACGACTGACGAGCTGATAAATAACTCTGAAATCTTGCAGACTATCATTACCTCGCAAAGGGAAATGATGAAGAAACTAAAGGAAATGGAAGAAAGTGAAAGAACCAGAGAAGTGGATGGCCCGGGGAAGAAGAAGCACAGTCTCAAGCCGACAAAGTTGTTCCACGAACATGAAGAACATGAGATGAGTTCTCAGCAGAGAGAGGGGCGAAGGGACTAGCCGGAGTGCCGCTAAGGACAAAGATAGTAGGGCAATGTCAGAAAGGAAGTAGGAGGAATAGGCACGGAGCCACACTAAGCCTTTACAAGAGACAACTGGCACGGTGAAATGAGCACACACAAAGATAAGACATGAGCAGCGAAGGATGGAAGACAAGGAGAGCAGGCACTCCAGGAAGGGAGGAAGGGAGTCACCGTTCACAAAGAGGATCTACCTTTACACAACGGACCCCAAGCTAAAAATACCTCCCCAACCTGGGGCAATACTTAGGAGAGATGGACCCGGAGGACCATCTACACGTTCTCGACTAACATGGTCACTTTTGCGATACCCGAGGCTATCTAGTGTAAGGTATTAGCAACCACCCTCACGGTTGCAGCCAAGGTTTGGTTTAAGAACCTAGAGGACGAGACCATAGATAGTTTCAGACAACTGAAGAAGAAATTAGTGACAAGCTTCATGCAAAGGAGAAAGTTTACAAAGAAGCCACCGGAGTCGCTATTAACCATCACACAGAAGTCGCCGGAGTTGGTGTTGGAGTACTGGGAGAGATTTAACGACAAGGAAAATCAGGTAGAAGACAGGAGCAACCAGTTCCTCATAGATACGTTCGTGAATGGCTAAAACATGAACTGCTTTTGAGGGACTGCACTTTAAAACCTCCCAGAACGATTGATAAGTTAATGAAGAGGGTGGAGAACTTCAGCAGGGCAGACAATACAGACAGAAGGAGAAAAGAGGCACAGCCTGGTGCAGGCACACGAAAAGGTGAAAATGGGGGAGACGGGCGGAAAAATGAAAGGGAGTCAATTCGGCCCAACAGGCTGAACTTCGACAAGAAGTTCACCCCCTCATCAAGACGCCGAAAGAAATCTTCCCATTGGTAGCTGCAAAGAACATCTTAGAACCAGTAAGGAAGCTGAAAACCCCTGCATACGTGAGGGAAAAATCACTCTTCTATGATTATCGTGATGATCATGGCCATGACACGAACAACTATATGCATCTCAAGCAGGCCATTGAGAACAGAACCAAAGTGGAGAATTGGCACACCTAGAAAAGAAGGAACGGGCCTAAAACAAGGCCACATACCAGATTAAGCCAGGAGGAGGGAACCGCTCACGGAGCCACAAGAAGCAGAGAGAAGAGAGGAGCAAAAAGAGGTTACCGAAAAGGGACCACAGAAGTAAAGGGAATGAGGTGGCAAGAGAGGACAGTAAGAGACAACGAGAGAAAAAAAACCCACGGATGACAGTGTTGGGAGAATGATTACAAAAATCTATACCATCATCGAAGGAAGTGCAGAAGGAAAAACTGAGTCACGGAGGAAGAATCACTGCAAGAAGACATCTCAGGCAACGCCAACAGATAGAAACATGGGTGTGAATGAATTCATATCGTTTGGATCTGAGGACCCCATCCCAAACAGATCGCCAGAAGGTGATGCTTTCATAATCACCGTGATGGTGATGGGAAGGAGAATCCACTGAGCCTATGTGGACGGAGGAAGCACAACAAAGATCATGTACTGGCACTACTTTGAGAAGCTGGATGAGAACACGAGGAAAAAGATAATACCGATGGACACCCTGCTGGTGGACTTCGTGGACGGGACAATGTGGCCAGAAGGAACCATATGCCTCCTAGTGATAGTGGGAGACGAAGTCAGGAATAAGACGGTGGACATGGAGTTCATCGGCGTAAGGGCTAACAATCTTTACAATAATACAAGAGAGGCTATCCCTAACAGCCACAACTTCTTTAGTTATTCGCTTCATTCCCATAAATATTCATGTCTAGCAAAAACATATTCCCTGCGTGAATCTGGAACTTTGGTGGCAACAAGATATTTTTTTACACAGGAATTGGATCATACAGTAGTTGCTTGTTAACAAAAAATGTCATTCAAGCCTCGTTGTAACATTTTTTTTAAGTTAAGTGCTAAAATGACACTAATTTCAGGTCGAAAGTGCCAATATGACCCTGCAATCTAAGAAAGTGCCAAAATAAACTTTGACTCCGCTGACTTTTTAGTCAACGTTCGTTTGGCTGAATTTTGATGAAAGTGCCATTCCCTTAAAAAAATGAAAAGAAGTAAATGTATTTCCATCCACCAGATTATGATGAAAAAAGTTAAAACAAAACTGATTCTGATGAAAATGATTTTGATGTCGCGACTCCCTTATTTCCCGTCATCGGATTCCAATGAAACCCTCCATCGCTGTTTCTCCTTCATTCCGCCACGGCAGAGTAAATCCGGGTGGCGGATCCTGATGAAAATGATTTTTACCATGGCTCCTTTATTTCCCGTCGCAGGATTCTGATGAAAACCTCTATTGTCGTTTCTCCTTTCCTTTCCCGTGACGGAGCAAATCTGGATGGCGGATTTTGATGAAAATGATTTTGCTTTCGCGACTCTCTTATTTCCTGCCACCGGATTCTGATGAAACCCTTTATCGTTGTTTCTCTTTCTTTCCGTCGCAACAGAGCCAATCTGGGTGGAGAGGGTTTGGCGGAGGTAAAGGTCCAGCCTCTGTCTCTGGAACGGTGGTGTCTCATTCGCAAGAGTGTCACCTCTCCTCTCTGGCTCTTTGATTTCCAATGTCTCTTCTTCTTTTTCTCCTTCCGGCAACCCTTCCTGCTCCAGGCAGGCAGCAGGGCTATGGCGAGAGGTGGCAGGAGGCGGGAGGCAGTGGGGGTGGTTATTTGGTGGCGGAGAACAAGAGCGGAGGGAATGACGAGAGCTGTGTCAACCTAGCAGCGAGAGCATTAGGTTTTGAAGAAGGAAGATAAGTTTGTCATAAGGGGTGTTTTTGTCATTTCTTTTTATGGTTATTCCTGAATTCATTTGGTCAATGCGGAATTAGGGAGTTTGGTTATATCGGCACAATTTTTTTGAAAGTTGGGTTAGATTGACACATACAATAATTAGTTAGGTTAAATTGACACTTTTTGATATTTGAGGGTTATACTAACACTTTCAACCTAAAGTTAATGTTATAAATGTATTTATCCCTCTTTTTTAATCAAAACATACACCAAAGATGGATGGGAGGTATTCCTTAGGCTCTCCACACCTTATAAAACAAATTATTGAAAATTAAAATGTTCACCCAACGACTAAGTCTCTAGAATTTATAGACTTAGAGATCCATTTGAATATGTTTCATGTAGATTGATCTCCACCCCTGTGTTAATCGATCCCAGGCCAGATATTCAATAGGATCAAAATTAAGAAACTACATTAATCAATAAAAGATATTAACAAAAATGTGGTCAGCTATTTATTATCTATATGAAAACTATAAAAGGGGACTTGTGAAAGTTGGTTGACGAAGGGCTCATTTGCAAATAAAATTAAGTTGCTGAATTTTGCTTTATTTTTCCAGCCCTGTTTTGCAAATACTGAATGTTTTATTTGAGTAGGTGTTTTGTGTGGCTCTTGTTGTTTTGCCGCCTGGGATCTGTCAGGCTTCAATCAATTTGTTCTTTGTCTCCTAAAATTAAGGACTTTGTCAGTCTCTGCCATATCTGACAAACTTTGGCAGCTTCAATCATTCAGTTGCTTCAGTCCATCTCCCTCTCATGCATCCTCAGCCCGGTAATTTTCTTCCTGCCTTACCTCTTCTATTCTTCTAATGTTTCTCATGTTTTTTTGTTGAATTCGAATATTGTTTTGGCCAATTTTTCTCTGCCATATCTGACAGAATTTGCGAGTTTCAATCATTCAGTCGCTTCAGTCCCTCTCCCTCTGATACATCCTCAGTCCGGTAATTTTCTTCCTGCCCACCTCTTCTCTTCTTCTAATGTTTCTTATGTTTTTTTGTTGAATTCAAATATTGTTTTGGCAAATTTTATCAGGGAATCTGGTTTTCCCTTTCCATGAAGGTGAGCATTTGGGTTAAATTTGTGTTCTGAGCTTCCATTTCCGCACTTTGAATGATGCTAATTCTTATTGGTCCCCCTTCACCTGCTGTTTTGACAGTGTATGGATCGAGCCACTAAAAGGAGGAAGGCTTATGCTGAAATTCTCAACGAGGAAAAGGCGAGGATGCTCGCTAAACGAAGGCTTAATTATGCCAACAAAAGAAAGGCTGCACTTCAAAGAGGCAATTCCACAGATGTCCCACTGAACAATAATGGGTTGGAAGATGTCCTTACCAGCTTATCTATTGGTTAGTTTCAGTTTTTTTCCCTGGTTGGTGTCTATGATTTACAGAATTACCTTATGTATTGGTTAGTTTCAGGTTTAGCCTTTTGTTTTGTTTTCTTGCTGTCTATGATTAATAGAATTTGAATGTTTTTTACCTCATCTCTGAATGTATGTTTTTTCCATTGCGTGATTTCCTCTTCTCTGAATCTGTCTTCGGTTAAGGAAGCATGAATAAATCAACCGGCGTTGAGTTGGGGTTCTGGTTCTTTTCCCTGTTAGTTACTAATATATGCAGAAGGAAATTTGACATTAATAAACCTACCTAGCCACTGATTTTCAACTCTGTCAAGTTTTGATATTGTTTGATTGTTCTTTTATTAATGCCTTGTAGTTTATCCGACTTAACATTGTTGTGGAGGAAAAAACAAACAACTTTGCCATTAACAAATCTGCCTATGCATTTACTTTCAGCTCTGTCAAGTCCTAATGTTGCTTGCTTGTATTTTTATTAATGGTTGGTAGTTTATCCGACCAAAGAATGTTGTAGGGGAAACTCATCATTGAATTGTAGGAAAAATTAGATCTGGAAGCATTTCAAATGAATTTCAGCTTTGCTTCCTCAAATCCACTTACTTGGCTGGGAGTAATAGTCTAAATTCATTTGTCAAGGACCTACTTGAGCTAATTTTCAGTAAAAAAATTTAAGGAATTTGGCGGAACACACAATGAATAAGCCTGTAAGAACTGGCAAGTTACAGATGTAGAAGACCTGCAGATTTTTAACCTCTGACCCATTGAGCCTCATTATGTCATGGTTTGTTTTATTTTGAATTAGATGTCGTCTGTACTTAATAGTTACGTTGCTCTGGAGACCTACATTTATTCAAATCAGTTGAATGTCATTAAGACGGTTTATATAAAGAATATGGGAAGTGCACCTTTTTGAATGGAACAAGAGAGAGATACCAAATAGTCAACTTGGGTGTTGGATTTTCCCGTCTCACCGACTTCTATCATAGAGTCAAATTTTTTTTTTTAAAGCATGTTTACTATCATTCCTACATTTGATACATTAGTAGCTTTCCACCCCTCTGTAGGAGACCTTTTGTACTTATCTTTGGTAAATTTTACCAGCCCTTCACAAAAATTGCAACGAAAATTTGTCTAGGTATGCTACGCATAGTTTAGATATACAATTGATTCTTTTAGGTACTTTGCAGCAGTGGAAAGGCAGTTTTTATGCCTTCCTTCGTACTAATAAAATTTAATCTGGTTTTCATACTGTATGATTTTACGAACAAACACATCAAGTAGAGGACGTTGAGTAGCATTAGCTGCCATACATTATAAAGTTGAGCAACATTAGATGCCACATGCGGCACTAGCTACCGCATTCGGTTGAGAGCTATCTTGATCTTTAGGTATCCATTTATACAGATCAGCGGAATGTAGCTAAGGCAGTATGTATAAAGTATATGGGAAGTGTTGCTATTTTGACTGTCGCTTAGCAGAGTTAAAATAGTGAACTTAGGTTACTAATTTTTTATGTGTTTCTGCCTTCCATCATGGAGCTGATTTTTTTTTCTTCCAGGGCTGTTTAGTTTTGGCTCTACATTTGGGGTTTTTCCTCCTCAGCAAAGAAGGCTGCTATCACTGGATTAACGATATGTTCATTGGCTTTAATATAATTAGTTTATCTTGCATATATATTCCTTTTTTGCATTGTCAGTGTATGTTAGCATTTTTTTTGCATGCATTTTGATTGTATACTTTGTATTTGGATGGCATTCATAATGTGTTTACATTTTTACTAATTCCATACATGCCTGTTGATATGTACATCATTCTGCCTTGCCACCCAAAAACAAATTTGCTGCATGACAATGTGTCAGGCCATATGTTCGTTCATGTCCATAATTTATTCCTCTAAAATTTTTGTAAGGAGACCATTCACGAAAGGGTGACAATGTACAGATAA
>JAULKJ010283766.1:0-12953 GCA_032355405.1 Rubia balearica | reverse complement strand
TAAAACAGAAGGAGAACTTGAGGTAGATTTCACTGAAGTTGTCTTCTTCTTCCTGGACTTTCTTCGATAATTGGGTTGCATATTAGAAGGAGACTTAGAAAAATTTCCATTCAAAGAAAAAGAAAATTTGGAGGGGGGCGATTATACCAGGATCATCATGATCTATTTCGAGTGCAAATTTAGGTGATGAATTTTCAGAATGACATATTTCAGGAAGAAAATACTACCGCCACTCTCCAAATGTGGTCTCCACTAGGCATTTATTTTGGAAAATACATAACAAAGGAAGAGACTTACTTGCTTGATATTACTTCACACAAAAGGGAAATGAAGTCTTAAAAAAATCTTGTCTACAAAATACCTATCGAAAGGAAGTATAAGGAGAACAAAATATGATAAGAAGGATGAAGCATGAGATAAATATGTGTCTGATACATTAAAAAACAAAGCACCGTTCAAATTACCTCAAAAACAAAGGTTAGGGTCTAAATCTGAAACCTATATCAGCTATAAAGAAAATACGCTAAGGAAGAAGAAAAAGAGTCAAAAGGAGCAGGGTGTTTGTTTTAAAGTATGAGAAGATAACACATTAGTGGGCCCTCAGAAACAAATGGTAACAGATGCGCAGGGCTCCAAAGAAAAGGCTGACACAAGGGGCCAACTCATTTATTTTTTCAAAATTAAACCCTCACATGGGTGGTGACTAATTAATGAGACTCTTCTAATTAATGTGGCATACATATTTAGTCTACGTGGCAGGTTCATTGAAACCAATCAAGGAAGCAAGCTTCCGCACATGGGAAGCTTTAACTTTGTAATAGATTAAAGACCAATTATCCTATGTGGCACACCTATTCAACATTTACATCAAGACAAATGACAAGAATTCTTTGGATAGAAAATTTAAGCATGTAAGGAATTCCATTCAAGACCAAAGAGGTTAAAAATATAAATTACTTTGTTATTCATATTTCTAGGGGGCTTATGATAGTGTTGTAGAAGTCGTACACTACAAGACATAAGTTGTCACTTTAAACAGCTTAAGCTAGCACAAGTGATACACTAAGGGATTAAGTTGAATAAATTGAAGTTAGGCTTCAGTCAGAGGCCCATTGTATCTTGAACGTCTTAATCCAACAAAAGAAGTCAAAAGAATATCGCTTCTCGAATGACTTAAGCCAACGGAATAGGTTAAATGCATACGAAACGATCGGCATGATGATAGGAACATAAAAATTTCAAAGTGGAAGATTCAGAAGTATAAACAGGGAGGTAAGTACATATAAACACTAGAGTCTTGAGAAAGAAAAAAACTTGAGACTAATTTGATCGTCGGAGCCTTTTCCCCTAGATTGCTCGGGGAATTTTTCTTGCAGGTTATCAATCCATCAAACGGAGATCTGGAGCTGAAACGGTCACACAAAATAGCTTCACTAGCTGTCAAATATTTTTATTTAAGAAGCTGTCTTGGTAAGGAACTTAGCTGCAGAAGAACCCTCATCTTTTGGTTTGGATTCCTACTCCAAACAGTGTTACCTTTGCCTAGCTGTGGCTTCTGCCACTTTCAGATGGTAATAAGTTACAATCTCTTTATTGAACGAGATAATTGATTTTTAAGAGTACGTAATTTGTTATTATAGGGTACTGATGTTCAACTGGTATATTTGTTAGGATCACTAAAGATTCTTTTGTGCATATAATTCAGTCTCTTGACACTTGATTCAACTCTGCTTTTTTGCAGGACAGAATCAGAAAAGGGGGTCATCATAATGAACCACTCACTGTTGGTACGAACTCCTTTATACCCAGACAAAAACTATAATAGAAAAGTTGTAAGTTCTTGTCATATTTTTGAAGTACTTGTATAAACTTTAGTCAACAATGTCAAAAGAACTCTAATCTAGAATAATGGAAAATGATACACGTAATTTAATTTCATACTGTTCAACAGGACTAGGTTGGTGTGGGAAAATCTCCTGCAGCCTTTGAAAGATAATTGAAACAATAAATGCTCTCCTTGACTACCTGGTAAGTGCTCACTTCAAAACAAGAATTATGCAAATATTCAGATGTTGCTATTTTTGTTGGTTAGCTGCTCCTAATTATCTGCTCTCACTTAGATATCTGAACTTCAAAAGTTCTTTGTCTTAGCAAGAATTATCCTCAATATTTTAGTTGAAGAACCATCTGATTCTTCAGGCCATGCTAGATCAAGGCAGCTTCAAACTTCATCGCTCAAGAGTCATGAGAGAGAGGTATTGCTAAAATTTTATAGGTTTAAAATTATTAGAATTTTATGGGTTCAATAGCAATTACTATAACTTTGTGGTTTAAAATGTAATAATTAGAATTATTGGGTTTAATAGAAATTATTCAAATTTGTAAGTTATAATTGCAATTATTAGAAATATGTGGTTTAAATTGTAATTTTTTTTAATTCTCTGTATTATTTTGGGAAACTTTTAAGCATAGAAATACTATACGACGCTTCTTGAACACATCACTAATTTTTTACGCTTGAGCAAGTCATAATAAATGTGACATCTTGCATGTCAAAAAGGAAACTGCATATGTCACAAAAGGATAGTGACGCTTGAAGGTGCCTGAATTATTTTAGTGACACGCTAAATAGAGTCACTTCCACAAGGCGTCACTAATTATGTTTGTGACACTTCTCAACATCATAAATCTCCAAAATAAATGTCTCTACTGGAACTATTTTTTTTGTAGTGAGAGTTATATCTACACTTTCGAACTTTAATAGGATCATTTTGGCACTTTACCCTTGTTAATACCAAAATTTGTAGTATGTTTATCGATGATCCGTACCAGCCCAATATGCACCCGAACCTACAGGAAAGGCAAAAAGAGGTCAGGCAGGTAGGCTTAGGACTGTGCCTGCTCCGATGCTCCGGTTGGCGAATGATAGCAAAATATTACCTTGTCTCACACACTTTTCCTCATTATATGTGGTTTGGTGGCTGATGGGACTGGAGCTATCCCATCGGCGCTCGTCAAACCCCTTCCTGTCTACCTACGCGCCCAGGTAGCGTTCCCGGGCAAGCAGGCTTCACCTTATTCCCCCCTTCTTCTTATTGGGCAGTCAGGCACATACATTATCAAGTCCCCCCAGCCAATGTCATGATTGGGTAAGTTAACCTGCAGGCTAGTGGCTGAGATGGAGCCTGAGTTTTTCTCGCTATTAACTCTGAGCTGCTCCGAGAGCAGGTAGCGTCCCTCGGGACTGCTTCCTGCCTTTCCTGGCCATTTTGGCAGTATTTTTTGTTTTCGAAATAGCCCACTGTTACGCTACCTGTCAGGATGTCTTCCACATGTTCCTTTCTGACAATTTTCTGCGCGCTGGTTGCATAATTTTTGCTCTCTCCAAAGGCGGCTATCATTACATTTTTGTTCCCCTTTCCTTTGAGAATTAACTGCCCCTATCTGCTTTTTTTTTATTTTATTTTTTTTGCCCATTTGTATCCTTTTATTTTTTCTGCTTTCCCTCTTTGTGATTTCGTCAGTGTATTTCCGCTCAAGTTTTCAGTTCTCCGGCGACTTCTAACCTTCTTCTAGGTACCCTTTATGCTTTTTCCTATCTTCCTTTTTTCCTTCATTTAGTTTGTTACCATGGTCTCCACCATCGGTCCTCCTATGGTAGAATCATACTACGACACGACCAATCCTGAATTATGGGTGACTCTTCATGTCATTGAGGCCGCCTTCAACATTCAAAACATCACTTTTAACGACATCTGTGACCATATTCTGCTTCATGGAGTCAACCAGACAGTGTTAGACGTGCCAGCGAGTATGGTTGTTCTATATCTCGAGACCGTCGAACAATGTCGCCTCCGGTTTCCTCTTTCTTCCTTTTTTCAGGCCATTTTGACCTTCTACAAGCTAGGCTTAACTGATCTTCTTCCAAATTATGTTCGGGTTATCTTAGGCTTTGAGGTCTTATACCGTCTCCTTCGTATCCTACCCCCTGTCATCCTGTTTTGTGTTTTCTGTCATTCCTCCAGGGTGCTCCCGGTTTGGACTTTTTTAAAGTTTAGGCAGGATGGGGTCAAACTGCTAACTGATCTCCCTACCCGTGTTGAGTGGAAGCGACAATTTTTTTGGACGAGAACCTCATCCTGGGCCCTGGTGAGGGTGAGAGAACCACTTATCCCTCTGGCCTAGAAAAAAGGCGGGGATCTCATCCGAGCGCTGTTGAAACTTTTGCCCTGCAACCATTCATCTCCCGTCTTGTGGTAGTGAGTGTCAGGGGGTACCATATCATGTGTGATTCCATCTTTTGTGCCGTCAGCCTGCTGTACTTTCCCGACGGAATTTCTCCCGGCGAAGGTCTCACTGATCTTAGTGGTATAGGTTCATTGTTTCTTCTTCACTGTTTTAGCTAGCACGCTAATTCTGCTTGCTTATTTGTGTTAGTTATTTTTAAACCTGTTAATCATTCTCTCTTTTACAGAAATGTCTGTGGCGCCTTCCTTGGAGATATGTCCAGGCTCCCTCGTTAGGCTGAGAGCAGCTGTCCGGCCTCCCATACAGATGACGCGGCTATGGTCGTTGACCAGCAGTTTAAGGTGATCAACATCTCAGACACTGAAGTGAACGAGGATGAGCTGTCCCCAAAGAGGGCTCATCGCAGGCTGGGAAGGAGGGGTGAAGAGGGTGGAACAGGCCCCAGCCTGCTTCCCTGCCCCGTCATTTCGGAGGAGGTTCCAGAGACCCCAGCCCCAGCCAGCAGGGGCTTGCTTTGGCGGCCCAGCTTGCCTTAGCGATTCCTCTTTCGCCTCCCTTTGTGATCCTCCCGGGGATCTGTACCAGGTTCTTTGCGCAATGCCTCACCTTGGACGGAGCTCGTTTCCCAAGCCTTGCCCATTCCTCACTTTGATGCCTAGTTGTCTGAATGCTCCATGAATGTCGCCGGCACCAATTCTTTGGCAGACCAGTCAGCTGCGGGCATTCTTGAGGTTTGTTTTCTCTCCTTATTCACTTTTCCTTTTCCTTCATTTTTGTCATGTGCTTACTCATTTTCCCTTTATTTGTCATGCAGGAGAAAATTGACATCTTGCTGCGGAGAACGGTGAGCTGAAATGGGGCCTGGCCTCTCTGCATGCTTAAGCTCGTCGAGCCACGGAGTTGGAGCTGGATTTGGAGCTGGAAAAGGGGGGTCATCGGCTCTCTGCAAAGCTCCCTAACCCGTGTGAGGCCAGGATTGCTGACCTGAAAGCCTTCCAAGACTGGACCTTCACTTGGGGCATGGTACGGAGTAATAAGGCATCTGAGCTGCTGAGCGGCCCACTGATGAGGGTCATTGACATCTACTCTCTCACTGAAGATGAAGATCAACTGCGGGTTGGCCTTGGTTATTCCTTTATTCCTTTCCGGGAATACAACTTCACTGAGTACTTCTCCCAGTTACACCCGGGAATGTCATTTGCCGAGCTGGACAGTTGGACCCCTGGCGGCATCACCCTTGAGGCTGATGCTCATTCCACCAGCAGGACTCAACAACTCGCTATAGACATGGTGGTCCCTGCTACAGAAGCTACTGGCATCTCAAAGAAAGTCGGCCAAGCCATGAAAGTTAGCACCACGATCGCTAAAGAGGCTGAGGAAGAAGGTGCTGCAATGAAGACTTAAAGAAGAAGAGTTTTTTTATGACTTGTATGTTCCCCTGTTGAGGGATGTAACAATAATTTGTGTACTGTTGTTATTTTTATTTTATCTACCAAAAAACTGCGAATGTTTTTTTCTTTCTCAATTTGGCCTGTAGTTGTGCTAGCCGTTAAGACATATTTTGGCCTGAACTGCGTTAGTTTTTTTTCTCCGACATCCTTTGTGACCGGAGTTATCATTACTTTTTTTCCTTGAAAATCATCATGCAGCCGTGCTACCTGCTGGGGCTAGCGCTGCGGCTTTGACCTGCATCTGGTTCTCTTAACTCCGATATGGATTGCTGTTAGAGTTTTGTGTTCTTTGCCTTGCCTAACTCGGCTTGCCATTGTGTTGGTTGTTGGGGCCAACATCTAGACTTTTACTTGGGTTCTGGCTTATGCTTCTCCAGCACTGGCTGCGCCAGAGATTCATTTTCCTTAGCCCCTTTTAGATTCAGCCTGCACTTTGCGCTGGCTGTTGGAACCAGCGCGAAAACTTTAGTCTGAATCGGGCATTCCTCCGGCGCTGGTTTTGGCCGGAGATTCATTTTCCTTATCCTCTTTGATTTTCAGCTTGCACTTTACGATGGCTGTTGGGGCTAGTGCGATAACTTTAGCCTGTATCTGCCTTTCTCCAGCGTTAGCTGTGGCCAGAGATTCATTTTCCTTAGCTCTTTTGAGATTCAGCCTGCACTTTGCGCTGGCTGTTGGGGCCTGTGCGGTAACTTTAGCCTGAATTAGGCCTTTCTCCGGCGCTGGCTGTGGCCGAAGATTCATTTTCCTTAGCCCCTTTTGAGATTCAGCATGCACTTTGCGCTGGCTGTTGGGCCTATCGCAACAACTTTAGCATGAATCGGGCCTTTCTCCGGCACAGGTTGTGGCCGGAGATTCATTTTCCTTAGCCCATTTGAGATTCAGGCTGCACTTTGTGCTGGCTGTTGGGGCCAGCGCGACAACTTTAGCCTGGATCAGGCCTTTCTCTGGCGCTGGCTGTGGCCGGAGATTCACTTTCCTTTTTATCCTGCACTTGTCACAAGCAATATACAAAAAGGGAACGGGGACGCAGATCGGGATTTTCTTAGGATCATACCCTTTTCGTAGGCTTTCAATATATTTGATCCTTTCATAAACCCCATCTCGCCTACCCATCCTATTAAACAGCCCAAAAGCACTTGTCATGCATGCATAAATTTACAATTACTTAAGCGTAGTACCTTCTCAACTTATCTATATTCCTAGTCCTGGGAATGGGTCTTCCATCCATCGTATCCATTTTGTATGCTCATTTTCCTACTACCTCAGTTACCTTGTATAGGCCCTCCCATTCTGTGTCAAGCTTCTTCTGACCCTGTGCCTGACTAGCTTCATTATTCCTTAATGCTAAGTCCCCCTCTTTCAAGGATCTTACCCGCACCCTACTCTTGTAATGTTGTTCCATCCAGGACTTGTACGCTGCTTTCTTCAGTTCGACCTTCTCCCTGAGTTCATCTAGGGCATCCAAGTTTTCCCTTATAACTTCTTAATTTTCTTCCTGGCTCATTGGTTCAGCGGCTCTCTTGCTGGGCGCTGCTACTTCTGGGGGAATTATAGTCTCAGTTCCGAAACACACCATGTATGTCGATTCTCCTACAGCGGTGCTTGGCGTAGCCATGTATACCCACACCACACTCATGAATTCTTCTTCCTACTCTCTTCTGGCTTGTCCCAACCTCCTTTTCAGTCCCTGAACAATCGTCATGTTTGTCACTTTCGTTTGCCCATTTACCTACGGGTGAGCTACGGAGGTGAACTGTTGCCTTATGTTCAATCCTGCGGATCACGATTTGAAAGGTTCATGGGAAAACTGCTTCCCATTGTAACTTACGATCACTTGCGGGATGCCGAACCTGCACACTATGTTCTTCCAAGAAAAGGTTGTGATTCTTCTACCTGTTATGCTTGTTATGGCCTCCGCTTCCGCCCATTTCGTGAAGTAATCTATTGCTACAAGTAGAAACCTCTTTCATCCTACAGCCTCCGGGAATGGTCTTGCGATTTCAATCCCCCATTTTACGAAAAACCAGGGTGACCTTATGTGGTCATTCGTTCTGTCGGAAGCCTCTGCACATTCGCATATTCCTAACATTTGTGAAATTCTTTGGCCATTTTTTCCAAATCTGCTCTTATGGTTGGCCAATAGTATCCTGCCCGCAACTCCATCGTCCTTTCTTCCTAGTGACTGCCACAACTTCCTTCATGAATTTCCCTGAGGATTATTTCTTCCAGCTCTGGGCCTACATTTCTAAGCCACGTCTCGGTGTAACCCCTTTTGTACAACAGCTTATTTATGACAGCGTACTGTAGAGCCTTTCTTTTTTGTTCTTTTCTCATTTTCCTCGGTCGGAACTTTCCCACGCTCCTGGTAATTGCAAATGGGTGTAATCTAATCAGACTATAATCCCTATATCACCGTTACCTATCTCGCATCTGTTACCCTGTAGGCTAGCTCCTCATCCAGCACAATTTTGGTTAAGTGTGCGTGAGTTGAAGGGACCAACTTGCTCAACGCATCCGCTCTTGTGTTCTGCTACCTTGGGACCCTAGGGATATCAAATTCTTCAAACTCAGCTGCCAAGATTTTGACGTTGTCCATGTATTTCATTATTGCTAGCTCTTTAGCAGCATACTGTCTGTTATACTAGTTGGTCACCAACATCGAATCTCCGTAGGCCTGCATGTTTTTTTCTCCTAGCTTCCTGGCTATCTCCATGCCCGTAATTAGTGCCTCATAATCAGCTTCATTGTTTGAGGCTAGGAACTTGAAGTTTATGGCATAGGTTGACTCCACTCCATCCGGGTCTGATATTACCAGGCTCGTGTCTGCCCCATCCACTCCGAAGGCCCCATCCATGTACAACTTCCGTACGTCTACATCTTCTTTCTTACCCCAGCTTACAGGCCGGGACCCATCTTCTACCAGAGTTCCTTTCATCTTTTTCTCCTTTGGTATCTCTGCTATAAGATCTGGCATCACCTGTCCCTTAATCGCCCTTCTAGGGGATATTCGATGGCATGCTCTCCAGCTCAACTGCCCACTTCATCAATCTCCCCAAGTTTTCCGGCTTGGTCAGTATTGCTTTGAGTAGCCAATTCATCAGGATAACCACATGGTGCACTTGGAAATATTGTCTTAACCTTCTTGCTACAAGGACCAGGGTAACGCCAGCTTCTCCTGATTTGTGTATCTTTGCTCTGGAGTATACCTATCGATGGACTTTGTTTTCTTCTTTAACTAGCACTCCGCTTACAAACTCCTCACTTACTGCCACGTACAAGTATAGGATTTCTCCATTCCTTGGCCGCTTAGAGTGGGAAGATGTTTCAGGTAGGTCTTCAGTTCCTCAAACGCCTTCACCTGTAATTTGCCCCATTTACCATTCCCTTTTCGTCCACGCATCTTTTCAGTGTTTTGAAAAATAGGATCTCTCTTTCAGCTGCTCGTGACATGAAACAATTCATAACAGCCAGCTTCCTATTCAGGCTCTGCACCTCCTTCACCGTGCTTGGTGATTTCATTTCTAAAATCGTCATTATCTTTTTGGGGTTTGCGTGTAGGCCTTCGTTTGACAGTATGTACCCCAGGAAAATCTATGACCCTACTCCAAATTGGCATTTGGTTAGGTTCAGCTTCATCCAGGTCTCCTTGAATTGTATTAAGGTCTTTCTGACGTCCTCTACGAAAGTCTCGTATTTCCTGCTTTTTATCACCATGTCATCCACGTACACCTTAAAGTTTCTCCCAATCTATTTCTGGAATTTTCAAGCCAAAAGGCATCATCCGGTAATCGAAAGCCCCCATTTTCCGTGATGAAAGCATTTTTCCATATCACTTTCCAGCATGGGGATTTGATAATACACCTTACATGCATCAAGAAAACATTTATTTGGGTAGTTGGTAAGAGCGTCCACCTTCTGGTCGATGATCGGCAGTGGGTAGTAGTCCTTGGGGCAGGTCTTGTTCATGTGTGTATAGTCTACACACATCCTCTAGATGCCATCAGTCTTCTTCACCAGTACTAGGTTAGGCATCCAGGTTGGGTATGGGATTTCTTCCAGGATCCCTGCTGCGAGTAGCTGAACCACCTCTTTATTGACTGTTTCATTTATTTCCCTGCATAACATCCTCCATTTTTGCTTGGCTGGCCTGTAAGAAGGATCGACCTTTAGCTCATGACAGCCGACATCCTTTGAAAACCGCATCATATCTTTCGGCTTCAAAGCGAAGGCTCACCCGTTCTCCACCAGGACCTTTATCAGTTTGCTTTTCACTTGAGGGGGGAGATTGGTTCCTACCTATACCGACCAAATTTCATTCAACCTTACTGTTTCAATCTCTGCACCCAGCTTTGATGGATCATTCCAGTCCGTGATTAGTCTGACTAGCCTTGCTTTGTTCACCTGAGTCTCATGGCTCCCTTCTTCATCTTATCGTTTCCTCTTGCTGAGTGCAATCTTGTAGCACTCTCTGCTCTCTGGTGGTCTCCCTTTACCATGGCTATCCTTCCTCTGGTCGGGAACTTCAACAGCAGGTGCCGGGTAGACATCATGTCGTTGAGCAATGCTACAGCCTCCCTGCCCACTATTAGGTTGTAAGGGTTATTTTCCTTTACAACTATAAATTCCATGTCCACAGTTTTACTTCTCTCGCCTTCTCCCACCGTTACGGGAAGGAGTATGGTGCCTTCTGACCAACTGTCCTGTCTGTAAAATCCACCAATAGGGTGCTCGTCTATTCCAACTTTTTCCTGGTATTCTCATCCAACTTCTTGAAACAATGCCAGTACATAACTTCCACGAATATTTCTCCGTCGACATATGGCTAGTGAATCCTCTTATCCAACACCCTGACTGTTATAACCACCCATATGCACCTGCTAGCCTATCCGGTATCGGGTCACTATCATCAAACGTTATTTCTTCGGTTGCTCCCAGCTTCCTTTCCTCTAGCATTCGCTGCGGTGTCTGTTTGCAGTGCGCCTTTCGCTGAGACTTATTCCTTCCACCTGCGCTTCCACCTATGATGGCGTATATATCTGTTATTATAGCTGCTCTATCTCCTTCACCACTTCATTCTGGGTAGTACATCCAGGATACCCTTTCTTGCATATTGGGCAAAAATATCTTTGGGTGTTTTGATCAGCGGGGTGAAAGTCCTTTCTGATTTTTTGAACCTTCCGGGCATCTACCTACTGCCCGTTCGATCAACCCCAACTTTCTTCGTCCTTCCTTTCGAGCTATCATTATCGGCCCTGCGCTGACTGTGGCCTCTCATTGCCTCCTTCCTCCTTTTGTCAACCAGGTCCGCCCTGTGGAAATTTCCAATCTCCTCACGAATTCATCAATAGTCGCTGGCGGGTCCAGGGTGAAGTCCCGCAACAGCAACTCATGCGAGAGGCTGTTCACAAATGTGTCAATTAGGAACTGGTTGCTCCTCTGCTCCACCTGATTTTCTTCATCGTTAAATCTCTCTCCAGTAAGCCGAAAATGTCTCTGCCAACTTCTGTCTGATAACAAGTAGCTTTGATCTTGTCTTCAGAAACTTTTCTGTTGCATGAAACGGGTCAGAAACATTTCCTCTAGCTGGTTGAAATTGTCTATTGCCCCGTCTTCCAGATTCTTGAACCATACCATGGATGCAGCTGTCAAGATGGTTGCGAATACCTTGGACCATATGGCTTGCGGTATCGCAAAGGTTGCCATGTTGGTACAAAAGTTGTGCAAATGATTCTCCGGGTCTGCCTCGCCATTGTATTGACCCAAGGTTCATCTGTATTTTTAGCTTTGGGTCCGCCGTGAACAGTTGTATCCGCCTGGTAAACGGCTAGCCCCTAGCCTCCCTGCTTGAGCCCTCATATCTTTCTTTTGACGGTGCCTTTCCCTTGGCCCGTTCCTTATTCCTTTGGAGTGGTACATAACCCTCTCTCCACTTGCGGTCTGCTATGGTTTCGTCATCCCCGACTCGCCCCTTTCTCCCTGAAGAGACAGTGTTTTTCTCTCTCCTTGCTCTACTTTGAACAGTCTGAGACACTTTCTCTCCTCTAATGGGTGCCTCGGACTCCCCCTCTTGTTCTTGGAAAAGCTCCATTGGGTGCACATCACGTACCCTCTACCGGGGTTGCCTATCATCCACTTCCTTTAGCCTGTTCATCATCTTCTTCTGGGAAGCCATTATCGTTTGAAGGATCTCTGAGTTGCTCGTCACCTCCTCCGTCTTGCGAATTTGATGGCTCTCTCCCGTCGGCTTTAGCGACAGAGCGGATTCATCCTCCTGCCTTAAGTCTTCTATCATCACTCGGTTGTACAGATTCTCCAGTATCCGTGCCTCCATCTTCTCCAAACTGCGTGGATGCTAAAAGTTTATTGTGATCCCCAAAGACGGCGCCAATGTTAATACCAAAATTTGTAGTATGTTTATCAATGATCCGCACCAGTCGAATATGCACCTGAACCTACAGGACAAGCAGAAAGAGGTCAGGCAAGCAGGCCCAAGGTTGTACATGCTCCGACGCTCCGGTTAGCCATTGTTGCCATGTAGAAGCGTATCTAAGTATATAGTGACCTGATTGGAAAATCTACCTTGTCTCACACACTTTTCCTCGTTATATGTGGTTTGTTGGCTGATGGGACTAGAGCTATCCCATCGGCGCCCGTCAAACCCCTTCCCGTCTACCTCCGCGCCCAGGTAGCGTCCCTGGGCAAGCAGGCTTCACCTTATTCCCCCCTTCTCCTTATTGGGCCGTCAGGCCCATACATTAACAACTCTAAAACTAATCACACAAATGAAATTTGTATTCAACACCAACGCTACCAAATTAAACTCTAAATTCATAATCTCACCTGAAATTATATCCAAATTCAAAAAAAAACCCCAAAACTAAACCCTAAAAATCCCACTTTTGAAATTGAAACCTAATAGGGTGGTGGATTTCAATATATTATCCTTTAATCCCAATACAAGCTGAGGAGGTGAAGTGCAAAAATCAATTTATATACTTGTATTCAATCGGCGGTGGCGATGAGTCATAAATTCCAAATTTATGATGGCAAATTCCAAATTAGGCGGTGGCAATGAGTCATAAATTTGCGGTGGTGATGGATGTTAAATTAAGCGGAGGTGGTGAAGATAGTGAATCAAGCGACGATGATCAGTGCAATGTGAAATAGAGCGACGGTGATTAACATTGATTTTTTAATTTCCGTTAAATAATAGAGTACGTCTCTTGAAAGACGGTCTTTCCATAAGTCATG
>JAULKJ010283756.1:0-12953 GCA_032355405.1 Rubia balearica | reverse complement strand
CATGTTTATCTTCAAAATGGAAGGTGTAGTATTCACAATAGGTAATCAAGATGAATAAATGGGTGATTTCTTCTATGATCTATAAGAGGCTTGGAATTGGAAATCGATTCCGCCTGAGGTTTCTTAACTTGTGTTTAAACCCCTTCTCGTAAGTTTATTGCATGATTAGGATACTTCTCTTTATATGCTAGTTGTTTTAGTCCCTTTTAATTGCTTTTATATCTATATATGTATATGCTTATATCCATTCTTATATGCATGAACCCTTAGGGAAATTACCTCTTCTTTGTTGATGATCCCTAACTTGTGTGTCGTGCTAATATAACAATCATGATGTCTTGTTTCTCGGACTTCTTTTTTGTCATTTCAAGCTTTATTATAACCTCTGGAGTTTGGTAGGTTTTGGGTGGTGAGAAAACTATAGACCTCCAAAGACGTCCCATTGGCACATGTACGCACCATACCCCTTACTCTACCAGGGTGATCCTTGAGACCGGTGGTCTAGGAAAGTACATCATATTTTCAGTGAGAACTCACCATACTATTTTTTCCTGTTTTTGTTGTTTCTTACACATAATGAAGAAAGTGGGGGAGTTATTTATCTATGATGGAATTGGCTTCCTACACAAAAAGTTATTGTGCCCCTTGCAATTTTAGTAGAGAGCTCCCTTCAAACGTCATTTCCATACCCTTCACCTTCCTTCTCGCTCCTTTCATGAATATATCTTGTCTTTGCATTTGGTCGGGCCTAAGTGATTAAGCTTGCTGTTTTGCCTCTTCCTTCGTCATACGACAATCTATTAAGGCTTGAGCATCTTTCTCTAGGCAATCAACAATGAATTAGGATTAAGATAACAGATATCTCGCCCTACTAATTTGATGGTAATTTTTGTCTAATTGTCAATCATCTGTCTGTTCTCTCTCGTAGCCTAGGCTATTTTCAAAAGATTAAGATATAAATGTTACAACCATGTGAAAAAAAACATTTTGTACTATTGTTGGCTTGAAATTGCAAATACTTGTTCTTAAAGATCTCCAAATTCTCTAGATTATTATTGGTGTAAACCAATCAAGGACACTAATCCTTATTATTTTCAAAGATGTAATCTTTCGCCAACTTACTCCTATGGTCTTTGAAATATTTGGCCATTATCTGGAACCCCTTTTTATTCACTTATTTGATGTGGGTGCATCGATGTCAAACAACCTTTATGAATCGATTACTAAATGTATGTTAGATGTATTACTTAATCACTACAAAGCTGCGAAAAAAGGTACCTTGCATTCCGTCCAAAGTATGCTTTGTACTCTTGTGGAACATCGTGCCAACTATCCCAATTGATATCTGTATTCGCTCTAGTTACTTACCCACCAAACTAGACCATTGTCATCGCTCCTCCAAGATAGCCATTTTCAATATATTTAAATACACGGTTTCGTTTCAACTCATCATCCATTGAAAGAGTCGACAAGCAGTTCTGTGACTCGAGGAGAACATAAAGTTTCCCCTTGGTTACTTGAGGCCCTGCCACACTTGTTGATGGTCACATTGTTGTTGTTCTTCCCAACTCTCTTTGGTTTTGATTTAGGCGGCATAACTCCAACATAGTATAACAACATATAAAGAACTAAGGAGGCCAGATACAAAACAAAATAGCAAATTTTAACTCTAATCTTGACACACTTATTTTGCTCCAATCCTAAAAACTTTATTCGAGATGAAACACTTTGAACATTCGGCATGTAAATTTCCTGTACAATAACAAGAGACTCGAAAACATCACTTATGAGCATATTTGTATATTTCTCCGTCATTAAGATTCCATAAAGAACATACATAACTAATTTCGATGATTGTTCTAAATTTGCAACTGGCATCTGGAATATTAAAAGATAGATCTAAATTGAATTCTAAACTCTAAATGAAACTAGTATAAATTGGATATTCTTCGACGGAAAGAAAACACAAAATTATAATTTCACAACCCACTCGTCGTATATTCTCCCCACGAGCGATTCCACTATATAACAACCAAACCCTAGCAATGGTGAAATCCAAGAATATGACTAAATCCCCCAACCTACCCCAATCGACAAAAGATGATACTGTGAAGGGCCGACGAAATGTGACATACGCTTATGGGCTTCGACGAACCATGTGACACCGAGGGTTGTATGTGATGAAAAACCCAAAATCGAGGAAGGAAAAAGGATCACAACGAAATCGGAAACCCACAACAAGTAGAGAATTCTCAATGAAGCCATAGAATTGCGCTATTCCAAATGGGTACGCTGCAAGTGAACATATACTAAGATGGTAAACCCCGATTCCTATAAAATATAGATTTTTAAAATATGTTTTGAATAATTTTCATACCCATTAATTAGAAAATTTTATTATCATGGATAACCCACCCCGATGTGGTCATTCAATTCTATACTAATTTTAGGCAAACTCCATCCAATCCTAGGTACACCAAGGTTAATGGTATTACAGTGTTCTAACTAATTCTCTATAAATGATGTTCTAGGGTACCCATACTTAGACTCTGCTCTTTTTCGCCCTAATACCCCTGATTGACTCTATGCAGTGTTTCACCAGTAATCACGCCCTAGTAGGACGGCCAACCAACCCCTTTGCCCCACGTAGATGGGAATGCCTTATTTTAGGTTGAAGGGTGAAACTCCTAGAAAAAGAAAATAAATATTATTTGGGTCATTGATTATTGAGTAACGATTAGTTTTTGAGTGAATTTGTATGAATATACTTTCTTACGTAGCAATGTATTCAAACCAACCACAAGTATCCTCATATTCTTTTATTAAATTTAGGAGAAAAAGCTAAATAACTCGGGGTTACCATCCTCTTGTACATAATGGAAGCCTCCGAGAGTAGTAAGAAAGAGTTGCTCTATGGAAGGTTGATCACGACATTGATTAGGAAGAATGGAGTGATACTGATAGAAAATAAAATCGTTGTAGTAGAATATTATGATCAAATTTGGCTGGAAAATTTTAAAGGTTGATCCTCTAACCAACATACTGGTTGAAGATAGTTCTAGAGGATATCATGATGCATGCAAAAAGGGCTAGGGACATTGAGGCTGAAACCTCTTTTTCATCGACAACTCAGAAGTTTTTCCCCCATATTCAGTTGTAGATTTTTTATTACCAAGTGTGTATTTACCTTAAATAACACATTCATGGATTTTATGTGAGGGCAATGATATGATGCAAAAGATTGGGAAGTCGTGGACTTGTGTTACAAGCCAAATTGAGTTGTAAAGAAGGATGTTGTTGAGTTGAAGGTGGAGCAAAGATCTTACAGCCAAGGGAAGGACATTAAATTTCAACTTAGCCATGATGAGGAGGAGTCAGACTTTGTCTAAGTCCTCGACTCCGATGAAGAAGACTATGAGGAGCAAGATGGTGCTTTTGCCCAGGCTCTTGAAATCGAAGTTTAGTAGAAGGATGTTTTGTTCTTGGAATGTTACTTCAGATATTTTTTGTTTTGTTTTTGGATGACTTGAACAATGATGATTATGCTATTTTTGTTGGTTAATAAAGCACATTTTGGTGGTGGGTTCTTGTTGTATTATTCCTATATGAACGCTTGTTGTCATGGGTCACTAGCACTCGAAATTGTCTTGGTTTTGGAAAAAAAACCATAAGTTCCAATAAGGGTTCCAAGTTTGGAATACACTTTGTTACTTTAGTTCGTATGTCATGCAAGCCAGTTTCGAACTCAGGTCTTGATTCCTAATCGAATATGTGAAGACCATTAAATTGTGGAAAAAAATAGCATTTTGAAAAAAAATAATGAACCTGAGCCATGTAACTCTGAGTTTGGAATATTTTTTTATAATTCAGTTTGTATGCCATGCAAGATAGTTTCAAACTCGGGACTTGATTTATAATTGTTTATGTGAATCCCATGAAATTGGCAAAAAATCAGCATTTTTGAAAATAAGCTTAGTCATGTTTTGAGTTTGGAATATGGTTTGGTACTTCAGTTTGTATGTCACGCCTGGCAGTTCAGATCTCGGGCTTGATTCGGAATCAAATCTTTGAAGGCCATAAATTTTCAAAAATTCAACAATTTATAAAAAAAAAATGTATTGAGCCATATTTTTAGTTTGGAATATGTGTTCATCCTCATGTTCCTAAGAATACTTTTCACTTCTAAGATTTGGGAATACTGCGAAGATATTTTATTTTTCCCTGAGTAAATATGAGTTTTACATTCAAATGTGTAATTATATCCCTGCATATGTAAACGTAAGTACATTTCTTAGTATATTTCTTATCATACGTAGGTTCGACAGGAAATCTTAATAGGTGTTAAATTTAATTTCCATCAAAGATTATCATTTGGTTTTCATGACAAGAGCCACAACTATCCATCTAGACATTTTAATGAGGGATCGTAATACTCAATGAGTTCGTATTATTTGTTGGAGAAATTATTCTCTTGCATAGCTCAAATTAATAATAAAGGAAAAAATAGAAACACTAATATTTAATGTGGTTCATCAATTTGGCTATGTCCATGAATAGACACAGATTTTATTAGGCTCATAGTTGGTGAATTTCTTAGACCGGGATGGACGTCTGAAAAAACACACGCATACATACACAAACATAGACGAGATTATATATTAAATGATCCTACTATGTAATTATATTGAAAATGAATATGACTTTCTTAATTTAAGTCATAAACTGATAATGGAATACAGAAATAACAAAATCAATCAAAAATTCAATTAAAACCCAAACAACCTCCCCCTTGAATTGAATATTCTAACAGTTAGATGCGGACAAACGGATGTACCAAATGTACGATGATTTTGCCAAAGGTACCAAATACACGGTGGTAGTGCTAGATGTATCAGAAACAGATGCACTAGGAGTTGTGCCAGAAAAATGTACCAAATTTACAAGGTACCACCATCAGATCAAATCCAATCAGGTTAGGATTTTCTAACAGAACAACAGATGCAACAACTACCGAATCATCTCCTCTTTAGAATTTCTGCTAGTATCACCCACATCAGCGAAACTTTGTTATCATCCATATTGCATCTTCTTTGCACACTGATTTTTTCCTTTAGTTTACCTACAACAACACAGAAAACAAAACAAAAAATTCACGGTCAGAGTACCACCCACAAATCAGAAGGCCAAACAAAAAAATGAACTAAATGATTAATTACTCAAATTGAATGATTAATATGGGACAAAGAAAAGGTCACGTTGGAATTCATCACCAAAAACTTTGAACTTCTACGTAGGCAAATTAAAGTCTAGCTCCAGAGTCAAACAAGTAGAACCACAATTATTCAATCAACAACAAACACACAATACCGAACTTTGACCCACCATGAACAAAATGGTACCGAACGCCGTACTACATCCCAGTCGAGTAGTAAGAACCAAATTCTTTTTTATTATCTTGAACGGAAGCTGATTAACCAAAGCTAAGATACCACTTATTGGGAAAATTAATTTCCTGCGCAACTTAGGATAATAATAGTGAAAAATAGAAATACCGATATTTTATGGGGTTCACCAATTTGGATACGTTCATGAATGGATGCAAATTTTATTAGGTTCAGAGTTCGTGGATTTCTCATGGCAGAACGGATATCTGAAGATCACACACATACAAACATTAATGAGATTATATTACAATCTCTCCTACTATATAAATAGAAACTGAATATGACTTCCCTAATTTAAGTCATGTACCGATAATTGAATATCTACCTTCCATACACATAAAGAACATAATCAATCAAACGTTCAATTAAACCCCTAAAATTATTGAAAATACTACTGGAAAATACCCCCATAAGCACCGGTAATTCACCACAAAGACATCGGTTCCCAGAGACACTGGTGCCTAAGTGACCTGGTGCAAATTTACACCGTTTTCAGCACCGGTAAAGCTTACTAGTGCTAAAAAGAATGAGCACTGGTATCTGTAGGTACCGGTGCTAGTCTGATTCCTTATCGGTATTCTAAAAGCCAATCCCAGTTAAAGATTTTGGACACCGGTATGTTGAAATACATACCAGTTCTCATTTTAGTCAGCATCAGTTATTATTTTGATACTGGTGCCTATTTTATTTTAGAATCAACTAGTATTTTAGAACTGGCATAGCGATTCTTAGCACGGGAATGTAATTTTTTGGTATATTTTTTAGCACTAGTATGAATTCAAAGCACATCGGTACATAAATTTAACAAATATGGATGAATTAGTAGTTTGTGGTACTAATGTTAAGTAGATTCTTCGAAGTTGTCTACATGACTAGCTATTCTAGGAATAACATGATATAATATCCGCATTCCCAGCAAATCCCTTGTTTTTGGTGCTTAGGTAGAAAACAACAATTGTCAATGTTTAATCAGTGTATGGGAAATAGAAAAATTATGAAGTGCTTGTAAAATATTTTGGGAAAGGATATGAATTCTTATGCGGATGTTTGTTATGTTCCAGGTAAAATCTGTTGAGGGTTCTTTCTTCCTCTTTTCCCTCTCATATTTACATGCTAGTCTGCGGATATATTATTTTCAATTATTAATAACATAATTTTGAAGGGAATTTTTTTTAAAAAATTTAATAGATAAAAATATTTGGAATTTACTTGGTTTCCGACAAAATCGATGGATTTTATACCACCGGTCAACGTGTCCAAGGTGAAAACATCGTTCGTACCAGGACAAATTATGACAAGGAACCAATGTTTCTTGCGCTATACTTAAGAAATTAATATGCTGGGAATATGTTTATTAATCGGATAGTAATGGCAAAAGAATAAGAAAATCTGTCTGATCTCCTGAGATATGGTATCAAATACATGCCAGCTTCACATGTAACCATCGTCTCCCAGATGAAGGCTACCCAATTAGTGATATCACTCTCTTCCAAACCAGTGTCTAGCCTTCTTGTGTTCGAAACATAGAATTGGATCTGGCCCATGTTTTTGTCCTTTCGCTTTACTCCATAGGTCCCTGTCAGAGTACAAGTCAATTTTGGTTTACGAATACATGTAAAATCATGAATTGAAAATTTTAAATATGAAACTTACCATATCCACAAATCCATCGGAGCGTTCAAGATCCATGTCATGCCATGACAATTCCCAAGTTTTCTTCTGAACTCTAACATTTTCTCGATATCTAGGGCACATTTGATAGGTCTGCGAAATGTGGAATCCGAAAACTGGGTGAAATACGCAACCTTTCCCTTAGCATTGGTGTTTTCAGCCATCTCATTGCAATATTTCATGAACTCCTTCATCATTGGATAGTCCATCAATTTGAGCCTGTTTACAATCAGCATGTGCAAAGTTTAAATAGATGGCATTAAGTATATGAAAAGTGTAGAAATAAAACAGTAATGTGGTATAAATGTAGTACCAGTGATATGAATCTCCTTACGAAGACTCTGAATTGCGAAATTTTAGATTTTTGACTAAACGAGGGATTTCGCAAACCCTAGTATAGCCGCACAAACTAATCAAAACTAGCCCGCAGGATTGGTTCACAATTCAAAAAAATTCTCGTTAACTAGCCCGCGGGATTAAATCACAAATAAAGTGTTCTTTGTTCACTAACTAGCCCGCAGGGTTAGTTCACCAAGGGTATTGATACTTAATTAACCTGCAAATTAAGCAACAATAAAAATTAATACTAACAGCAATAAACTCAAAAATATTAATTTTTACTTAATAATAATGTTGTAAAATTTTGTGGATGGCCTCCCCTATTTATAGGGTATAATTCAGCCAGTACAAATAGAAACAGAAAAGAATTATGGCAGTTTTAAGAAGCTAAAACCATATCTAAATATAATGCCTAATTTAAATCTAAATGTTTACAATATTCATCCAAGTAAATCAATCCAAGTATTGGATGAATTCTTGAATGAATCTACCTTATCTAAACCTACCAAATCTAATTCTAGTCATATCAAAACTCCTAAATTACAATATTTCAAAATTAATTCTAAATATGAGCACAATGCCTCATGAAAAAACCTAATGGAAAAAGAGTATAGTGTTAAACTCCTAAATGTACTAAACTAAGAAAAATATAATAAATGACATTTTTGACATCTTATCAACCAGTTTCAGACGTTTTCTTTGTCCGAAGTTTGCTTCCAGGGCATGTAACTGGTCGTAGAACTGGATTGCTTTATAGATGATGTATTGGTAGACTGTTACACGTGACAGAAAAACAATGTTATATTGCAATAAGGAATTGAACACTTGGTATATATATCCCGTAAATAAATTATATAAATTGTTTTAGTGGAATTACCTCGTTGTCGCTGAGATCAAGGAATTGGCAGTCCTTGTCTGTGGAATCCTTCAGAGGAACATCCTTCTCCTCTTCCTTTGGGGCTCATTACCTTGGACAATCAAAGCTACACGCCAATCAACCACAAGTCCAAGGACCTCTCCAACATCTATGAATTTGTGGATGGACGAAGGCAATCCCGCTTTAGCATGGAGTATCGACTCACACTCTAGGACACGAGCTACTCCACCAATCAAACTATGGTTGTGGTGGGTTTTTTTGGAGTGCTATGACCCTTGAGCCGTCAAAGTTCTTGACGAACAAGGAAACATTATCCTTATTCTGTCATGCATTTCAGAACATGATTTGTTAGTGTACAAAATAACATTAAGGGATATATCCCTCATAATTCTCCCTATAGCTAGGATAACCCCCAGACTTGGTTTTAGCAGCACTGACCTGGCCCAATGCCTTTTCAATGAATCATTGAGGCCCGTCGGGATTTGAACTCCTCCAACAACTGCAATTCCATTGACTGGTTGGTCAAGATATTGCACAATCGCTTTGACCACCAGTTGTTCAATAGGTTGCTTCTTTGGGATTGCCGGCCTGGATGATGAGTTTCTCGCGCACTTACATCAGATGCAGGTGAGATGAGGTACCGCAATAGCTGCTGGGAGGTTAGTTTGAGCATCCCTATATCTCCCCGGGTGATCCTTCTTACCACTGGCCTTTATTAGAATGTCCTCATTAGGTTCCTGTATTAGTGTTCCCCTCACGGCCTCCTAGTTCATCCTTATATCTGAAATATGTCCAAGTTAAATACATTACAATGAAGGTAAGACTATGACCAAGTTTTAAAAAATAATTACAATATTAGCAGTGACGGCCCTGTCCTTTGGTTAGGTATATTCGTCCTTATCCCAAGCTTGTTGGACTCGAGGTAGACCAATAACCTGTCAACATTGAAATTCCTTGTACTCAACTCCTATTCAATCTAATCCTTCGTGTACCCCCGAGAAGCAAGTTTGGTTCTCTCTTCTTCTTTCAACTTCTCGACAATCTTAGCTTGAGTTACCCAGTGACTACTCTTTCCAGTGCGATGGTTACATATCTTGTGCTTTGACTGGACGTCACCCTAATTATTTTTATCCAATTGACAATAAGTAAAGTTAGTCTTTACTAATGCATATAAGCAATGCATAATATGTGAAGTTATTTTAAAAAGGTCCATAAAGATGTACATCAAACTCCGATGTCGTTCTTATCTCGTAGAACTTGTTCCAATCCTGCTCTTCCATCCACTTTTATTTTTCCCAAGGTTTTGCTTTGGACTTGTTTTTCCCGCGGGCCACCAAATGGATGTATTTTGTTGCAACCTATGATTTCCAATTGCCATGGGCGTTTCCCACATTGATATATACAATTCCCTTCAATTTTTTGAGCTATCTTACAGTCAGTTTTTGCTTAAACTCGAAGCTCGTTTGTATTGAATTTACAAAATAAATTTCATTGATTATTAATGCTTGTGGTTTAAAATAATAGAAATTTTCAGTATGAATGAATTTTATCAAATATCTTTCCATTCCTCCCCATTGGTGTCAGCCGTGACGTTATTCCAGCGCTTATGAGTTCCAACAAAATCCAACTTCCAAATTTCCCCGATCGCCCCATAAAAGGCCATAACTGCAACGATAGGTTTTTTTTGTCTTTCTTGATCGCCTACCACATGGATTCAGATTCCAAATAAACTTCGTTGTTCTGCGTTGTGATCTTGTTGTTCTTGGCCACTGTTGCAAAACTTTATCCATTAATTTCATAGTATCTTTTCACGGTACAGTTGGGTATCCTTACAAAAAGCCAAAGTTTAGCAGGAATTACGTCCACGTTGCAATGATTATAAAACCAATTCACAAACAATGAAGAATGCTCCAGTTGTATTTGACTCGATGGCCAATCGGGATAAAGTTCTTCAAACAGTGACATGTGCTCTTCAACATATACTGTTCCGCAAAACATAAAGATGAACTTTCATCAACTCAACATTGTAGGGTGTGTAAAGTGTACCCTTGGACCGTGTGATCCTATTCTTCCTCCCACTTTGCACATGCTGCAGAACTCCAAGTGTTGTCTTCCCAATCAAGTTAGTCGTGTAATACTCAATGATTTCCTCCGTGACATACCTCTGCAGAATGTTGGCATTGGGTCGGCTTCGATTGTGTACGCAACCCTTAAAGACACCCATGTGTTGCTCGAACGGGTACATCTAAAGAATCCCCACAGGACCGCATATTCTGATTTTCCTAACCACATGGATAATGATCTGGACAATTCTCAAACAAGCAGAGTCCTACAACCCACTCATGCTACAACTCACCAAGTTGTTTCCTACTTATATTCTTATAGCAAATGAAGTTGTAGAAGAAACACATGTGCATGATGCAAAATCCCATCTTCTCTCCCATGACACCTTGGATAGCCACGGGCAAAAGTTGTTGCATCAAGACGTGACAATCATGGGATTTCAACACATTAAGACACAAATTATCGTTCACAAGCTGACTAAAATTGGAAGAGTAGCCATACGGTACCTTGGTTCTCCAATTACACTCACAATTGAAAGACTGTAAGGGGCAGAGTGGTACGTACGTTTGCCTCCCTTTCATCTCCGGAGCTAAATCAACTCGTGTACCGAGTTTAACCAAGTCTTTCCATGCATTCAAGCTATCTTTTTTACTTAACATTCCTGTTAAGAAAGCGTCTCAAATAAACTCTTGCACACATTCTTCTCTATATTCATCACATCCAAACAATGGAGAACCTCCAAATTCTCCTAGTATGGAAAATCAAAGAAAATCAATCTGTTCTTCCAAGGTCCATCATTTGTAGCAAGCACTTTAGGTATTTTCCAAAAACAAAACTTAATTTCTTCACCTTGTTGTAGAAAGAAAACCCACTCAATATTTTTGGTGCCTTCCTCCTATCCCTCCCACCAACAAAATGAATTGTGTCCTCTCGTAACTTGTCTTTGTCTGGAGGAATTTCCTATAACCCAGTTACACGGTCTTCCTACCATTCTTCAACTACTAGAAATATGTACTTTCCTCACACAAAGGATATGCTTTACGGCCCTTAACCACATAACCTGAAAGATTACCATAAGCCAAAAAATCACTTATCGTGCAAAAAAACATGACCTTCAAATTGAACTTGGTCCCACGATAACCATCAAACACATCAACACCATTCGACCACAAAAAATTTAAATCTTCAATCAGAGGGGAAAGATAGGTATCGATAATATTTTTGGGTTGTCTCGAACCCAAAATCATCAAAGACATCAAAACATACTTCTTCTTCATGCAGAGATACATAGGTGTATTGTAAATGTAAAGAATAATCAGCCATGAACTATGTTTCGATGACATGTTACCAAAGGGATTCATACCATTAGTACACAAATCCATCCTTAAATTCCGTGGTTCAGCTGCAAACTTAGGATACCTTTTGTAAAAATTCTTCCACTGATCCGCATCTGCTGGATGGCGACTGATAATATTATCATCAAGACAACCCCTATCCTTGTACCATGTCATGTTCTTCACATCTTCAGCATTCTTAAACAATCTCTTCATCCTTGGGACAATAGGAAGGTACCACACGCATTTTGCGAGGATTTGTTTCTTTACCTTCACAACAATCTCTTCATCGACAACCTCATTTCTCCTTTCCTTATAACGAGAAACATGACATACGGGGAAAGCCACCTCTTTTTTCAAAGAACCCCTATACAAAACACAATCATTGGGGGCATGCATGCTTTTTATATACGCCATTCACATTGGACACAAAATTCTATTCCCATAATAGACGTTGTCCGGTAAACCATTTTCGGAGGGAAGCTTATCATTCAAAAATTTGAGCAATTTATCCATGCTAGTATCGCTTCACGAACCAACACCTTTTATGTTAAACAACTCTATCTAACATGACATTACAAGGTTTTTCTTCTTATAACCGGGAAACAACAGTGTATGATTCTCATCTAGAAATTTTAACTTAACATCCGACCTCCCCCTAAATTCATCCACCACCTCCTCACACATGTCATCCAAATTAACATCCCCAAAACATTTTTCCTTACTACATACAACCACCTCCGACGGTGGTTTCTCACCATGAAAGGTCCAAACCAAATAATTCTTTGCAAATCCTCTCTTGTACAAATGGAATTGCAACAATTCCATATCGTCACTACACTTACGATTCTTACAATCACGATAAGGACATAAGATGTGCTTCTCACGACTATATGCATGCTCCAAAACTCCCCAACAAAAGAAATAATTTCATCACTCACCAAACTAACATTGTCATATACAAGCTTACGCCTCTCGATGGCACGGTACATCTCTACAATTTAAGAAATGTGCAAGAATTAAAATTCCACAAAAATATACACTTGTACACTAAAAATAATTTTATTCAAGTTACAATATTCCACAACATGCATCATCACAATACTACATTTGTACCACACCCTATCATATCACATGCATTAAAAAACCATTCAATACATCAACAATACTAGCTAACAAACCCATTTCATGAAGAGTGTGAATCAACATTACAATGATCAAACA
>JAULKJ010283745.1:0-12953 GCA_032355405.1 Rubia balearica | reverse complement strand
CATACCCAGACTTGGACTTGGACCCGATGGGTCTAAATTTTTTTAAACTCACACTCGACCCAATGGGTCTGGGTCGGGTCGTAAACCAATGATCATCCCTATTGGTGAACAATACAAACTGAGTAGGTTCTTATAATGAAGAAGAGAAGTAGATATTTATCTTAAGAGTTAAGGCCAAGAGTTAACATATCATGGTGTAGTTTACAGATCAATAATTCACATCGAGTTGGTTCTGCAGAGCAGCCGGATCCCTATCTTCCAGAAAAATCATATTCGAAACTTGAATGTAAAATCATATGGTAGAAAAACATGGAACCAAGAACGGTTAATGGTTTTTTTTATTGCTTGGTATGTAGTGAACCCTCCGTGCATGTGAACATTTTCTCATATGAGTGCTGTTGTTCGTCTTTCTCTTATGAACTCATGCTTTCATGAATGCAGCAATGTAGGAGTAGTAGTTTGTGGAAACAATGCACAAGAGGATGTCGTTTATCTTCAAGTGTTTCCAGAAAAATCATTCTGGATTCGACATTTCTTTGTCTCACATGTTATTGGGCCAAACACGATGTAGGCCGGTAGCTCGACTTGGACTTAATTGATGCAGTAGCAAACTGGTTGTTTTCTTATTCAGTGTGTTTTTTCCCGAAGAATTGATAGACCTCACCCATTATCTTTTCTTGTCCAAAGTTATTGAGTAATGTGATACTGGATTTAGAGCATCCACAGTAGTAGCTCCTTAACCCCACGTACCTACTAAGAAGTGTGGTTTAAACCTATTAGGTCACACAACACATTTCCATTCAAAAACAATTCAACATAAAACTTAACTCAACCCATATCTAACATTAATTGAATGAATTAAAATGAGTGATAGAGTTGAACATACCTTCACGATTAGTTTCACAAGAGTTGGTATTGCCACTTCACAAATGCTTCTCATATTATTTTCCATGAAACGCATATACTTCCCATTTTAATTAGTTATGATAGCGGAACTCACCGTCTACGAAGAACAAAGACCGGAATTGGTTCCTAACTCGGAACTATGAGCAGAGGAAGTCACGGACTTGGAACATCATTCGGCATGGATTAACCATCACTACCACAAAGACTCCCTCTGGCACCGATTTATTGGCCCTGGTTTTTGAAAATCAGTACCAAAATGGTAGGGCACATGTTTAATTTATTTTTAACACCGGTTTTTTGAAAATCGTTGTTAATTCAACACCGGTTTAATAAAAACTGGTGCCCAAACAGATGCTTTGAAAATTTTGGCACTTGTTTTTTTTTTCTTAGCTTCGGTTTTTTGAGAACCGGCGTTAAATATTTACATTTTAGCACCGGTTAAAGGGGCACTAGTTTAAAAACTGGTGTCAAAGAGGAAGTGTCACAAGTTTTCATAAATCGGTGCTAAAAAATTTCAAAATTCATTCTTGAAACCAAAAAATTGAAAAATTCATCAAAAAAATTTATTGAAAAATCCAAAAAATTCATGGGTTGGGGGCAGCTCCGCCCAACCCCTCTGAGGAAAATTCTGTTTTGCTTGACTTTCAAAATTGTTCACTTCATTTGTTGACTTTAACTAATGACTAAGTCAACTTAAATTAATCAACGATCAACCTTTGTTGACCTAATATATATATATATACGAATAAATTTTTTTGACATTATATGATTAACGTTCAACCCTTGATTGGGTTAGTATATAAAAATACAAATAAAAATATTTGATTGTAACTAATCAACGGTTAATCCTTATTTGACTTTCTAGATGTAAACACTAATAAGTAAGTTGACTTTAACTAATCAACGGTCACCCCTTACTTAACTTAGTCTGTATAAATAAGAATATAGATGTTTCACTTTAATTAATCAACCGTCAACCATTAATTGACTTTGTATATATAAATATTAATAACTAAGTTAATTTTAACTAATCACGGTCAACCCTTATCTGAATGTATATATAAATACGAATATAAATATTTGAATTTAACTAACCAATGTTGAATCTTATTTGACTTTCTATGTACAAATAGTGATAACAAAGTTGACTTTTAATAATAAACAGTCAATCCTTACTTGATTTAATATATATATATATACACACACACATATGAACACTAATAACTAAGTTGACTTTGACTAATCAACAATCAACTCTTACTTGAGTTCCTATATATTAACACTAGTAATTAAATTGAATTAAACCAATCAACAGTTAACCCTTGACAATTTATCAACACTAATAACTAAGTTGATTACAACTAATCAACCGTAAATTTTTTACCTGACTTTTTGTGTATAAATACTAATAACTAAGTTGACTTCAACTAATCAACAATAACCCCTTACTTGACTGAGTATGAATGACTTCAACTAATCAACGACCAACCCTTCAACTAAAATGTTTGACTTTAACTAATCAATGACCAATCCTCACTTAACTTATTATGTATAATCACTAATGAAAAAAATTGGCCTTAACTAATCAAGGGTCAATCCCTACTTGACTTACTATACATAAACGGTAACCAAAACGTTTAATTTTAACTAATTAACGACCATGCATCACTTGACTCAATATATATAAACACCAATAACTAAGTTGCTTTAACTAATCAACGGTCAACCCTTACTTGACTTTCGATATATATATATATATACATTGATATTGAAGTAGGTTTTAATTAATCAATGACCAACCCTTAAACGACTTTCTACTCATACGTAACTAAGTTGACTTTAACTAATCAACGGTTGACCATTAATTAACTTTCTATATTTAAACACTAATAACAAAGTTGACTTTAACTAATCAACCCTTACTTGACTTTATAACGCTAATAATAAAGTTGACTTTTACTAATCAATGACCAACCCTTACTTGAATTTTTACTTACAAACATTAATAACTAAGTTGACTTTAACTAATCAACGGTCAACCCTTAATTGACTTTCTATATATAAACACTAATAACGAAGTTGACTTTAACAATCAATGGTCAATCCTTACTTGACGTTCTATATATATAACCACTGATAACGAATTTGAATTTAACTATTCAAGGCTAGACCTTACTTGACTTTCTATGTACAAATGGTAATAACAATTTTGACTTTAACTAATTAACGGTCAATCCTTACTTGATTTTGTGTATATGAACACTAATAACTAAGTTGACTTTAACTAATCAACGATCAACTCTTACATGAATTACAATATATTAGCACTAATAACTAACCCTTACTTGACTTTTTGTACATAAACACTAATAACTAAGTTGGGTTCAACTAACTATCGGTTAATCGTTACTTAACTTTCTTTATATATAGAAATACTAAAACTAAGTTGAGTTTAATTAGTTAATGGTCAACCCGAACTTAACTTTCTTTATGTAAACATACTAATAAATAAGTCAACTTTAACTAATCAACGATCAACACATGCTTTACTTTCTATGTATAAATACTAATCAATGGTCAACCTTTACTTAACTTTTCAAAAATACTAATAATTAGGCTAACATTTTATAATCAACGGTCAACCCTTACTTAACTTTTTTTTTGTATAAACACTAATAACTAAGTTGGCTTTAACTAATCATCAGTCAACCCTTATTTGACTTTCCATTTATAAACACTGATAACTAAGTTAACTATAACTAACACTAGCGTGGGGGCCCATTAAATATGGTTCTATCGAACTATTAAAGACACTTTCATTGTGCCTTCTCTGGCCCCGCCTTCTATCCTGGCCCTGCCTTCCATCATCCATCAATAGAAGGCGGTTCCAATAACCGCCTATAAAAATGCCAAGGAATGCAGTTAAATATTTCCTTCAAAAAGACATCGGAACCACATTTAATTATTTCTGAGCTCGGAAAATTCTAGCATTCATTGGAACTCTTATCAACCTTCCGATTTCGAAAAGTCATTTATTTATGAACTCGAAACTATACAATCAGATCTTTGTAATTTACTGCATAGTTTTCGAGCTCTTGTACCCTTTTTGTTCATATTCTGTCAAACACTAGCTCTAATTTATCATAAATATGAATTATTTACGAACTTGAAAAGGTTTTTGTGCCTCACTTTCTGAACTTGGGAAGTATTAATCGTGGCTTTGGAATGATAGAAATGAAGGTTTCTAATTCGAAAACAATTTCCGCTCTTGGGTAAATAAATATTTCTATTTTCTGTCTGTGGCTCTGAAAAATGGCCTCAATCAATAGCAACAATTATAACATAATACATGATAGTATCTTGCATGTTCACAAAAATCTATATATAACGCTGACCAAGCAATAACTATAGATAGGAATACGAAACACTAGGAATCTATTCCAATAGTTCTAAGCTTCTTTATTTATATCTTGTGTTACTTTAGCAATATATGGATTCCCTAGGGTTGCTGACTGATTGTGTATTAGATGCCTAGTCAAATAATTCCTCACACTGTTGATATCATCTTTGGAGTAGGGTTTCGATTCCTTATGAAAATCTGTCAATAACAAGTTAGTGGAAAATAGAAGAAAGGTTAGTTAGATTTGTTGGAAGAAACAATTGTACACATACCTTGTCAATTTGGAGAAAGTCATCTTTGATTTCTTGAATGCACTCAACCGCGTATAGAATGACGTAATAGCCGCACTCACAAGTTTGCGCTTGTTTCTTAAACTAATTAAAATAAAATTAAAAACCTTAATTACATTGTTATACAAATTAATTAAGTATCGTAAATTGAAAAAATAATGCCCACCTTTATTTTGACCACCTCAATATTATTTTTTATTTGGTCGCTAATGTTCTGCATCGCCAATTCCAAAATCTCGTCAAATGCATCCGACGATGGGAAGTGCAGGGGATCCATCCAATAAACGCAGTTATGGGCAGGGACAATCAAAATCAATCTCCAATGGTCCCTGAATGCGAAATTTGAAATTCTGCACAAAATGAGTGGTTTGTAGCCGGAAGCTAAATCAAACAAACATAGTGTAGAACCTTTAAATTTATGGTTCAATGAACAACTTCTTATCCTTTCGTCCTAGGCTCTTACGGATGTAGTCGATCCTCTCTTGTTTCACACAACCAATTTCTTGAATCGACACCGGGCACATGTATCCAATCCATTCCTTCTTTTGATTATATATAAAAAAATGCAACTATAGAATGTCATTTTACTTTAGTAGCTTTGAGGCAGTAACTGAAATATTGAATGCAACTAAAAATTGTAGAAATAACTCACAAGGTGTAGATGGACATGATCGTTTGATTGACTTGCTCACATCTCCACAGATCTTCGAAATCACTCCAAAATGCAATGATCACTCATTTGCATCCGAATACACATTCATTTCCCAAGGATGAGTATGTTGAGTTTCAATCATGTGGTTGAAGCTAACCATATATGAACAGTAAAAAGTGGGGTGAATCTCAAAAGACTTGTGCTCTTGAAATTGGAGGCTTCATGGGTATTATTGGGAACTATTTATGTGTTCGTTTGAAGGGTCTTGGTGTTATTTTCACTGGTTTAGGTGATGCAGGCCATGTTTCCTTGAAATGTCAATCCATTACAGGATTGGCATAAATAAGACGATGAGGCCACAGTAGAAACATTCCCAACGCATGACCAACCTTTGTGTATTCTCCATCTATGATTGGAAAATGGGTGTCCAACACCAACGGTTCCTCCAACGAAACCCTAGAAATACCCTTAGCAATAGGTACAGAATTGTGTGTTTCATCGATTCATACAGAACTTCATTGGCTACATGGACTGGTTTACCACCAATGCCTTGGTCTATGTACAGCTCACACGGGAGTGATTTCTACATTTCCACAAATTATTTATCAATTTACAAATTTCATTCACTGTTAGCAAAAATTTGAACAAATATAATAAACATATACCTTTTTCCACTTGGTTGGAAGGCATTGCTAAGATTTTCCAGTTTGAACAATTGACGCTTGAGTCTCAAAGTTTTCACAATAGCCTCTCGATTCACCTCATTATCTCTAGGGGGGAATGACGTGATCCCCTTAATAGCGTTGTCCTGTAGAGCATCAAATCATCAAAGTTGTCCAGAAAAACAAGCCCGATTTTATAGATCAACCTATGAATGAGGATCTCTTACTACTTAATTTGTTTGTCCTTAAGAAGTTTTTTTGTAGGATGTGGACTCTGGAGGGTTCAACACCATCCTATGACCTAACAATGCCAAAAGTCTCCCGTTGGGTCAAGCATGATCCCACTCCCCTAGCACTCCCTGGGTGGTAGGGTGTTTCTTCACAAAGGAATGCGTTCTTATAACTTGGAATCAAGTACCCTTGTAATTTACCATTCTTCAACTTTTCCTAAACTTAATAGAACGTATATAATTATACACGTTTAAGAAAATCATTTTCAAACTAATAGTACATGCAATAAAAATGTACTTACAATTCTTTCAAAAATCATTTTTTCGTCATCTTTGACATACACTCCATCTTTATTTTGCTGGCCCTTGAGGAATAGATCGTATCTCTCATGCCATCCTCATTAATTGGTTGCATAGAAACCCTTGCCTAATCTTCATTCATCCAAACCTCTATTGAAATTTCCACATCTTCTTCAAAACGTTGTTTCACGATGTTGATCGCCGCCTTGGCATATCCACCACGGCTCAAGTGGTAAGGAATTTTATTCTTCTTTATAATTTGTTGTTTTTCTTCTCTTGTTCCCTAAGTTAGGATGTTATACTTATTTCATAGTTGTGGACATGTTAATCTAAACTCATTAATAATATGAAATTGTTATTACTAACATTATCCTTATTCGCCAATGCCCTCCATTTGTGGATCTCCCAACAGTTGAATTGAATGTGAGTGTAAGTTAGCCACGGGCGATCACCCATCTTATCACTAAAAGTGTAGTCCCGAGACAAAGTGTATTTATGTTGACGCTAACTCTTGGACATCATCAATAAAGCCTTCCTCCTCAAATCATCGATTTTCGGTGATATGATGTCAAATGGCCTCTCTGAGGATTTTTAACTACATAGGGTCAATCACTATGATACATTTTCAATGAAGGAAAAATTTAGGGAAATAACAATTCACTAATTCTACCTTGCATTCCATCCACAAAGTGACCTTGTAATCTTTGGAAAATTCATGCCAACTATCGTAGCGGATGTCCACATCCGTTCTGCCCACCTTCGCTACCTACCTAGACCATTTAGCCCATTACGCAGACACACACACTTGTTAGACTTATTGAATATCTACGAGGCTAAATCTTTCCTAGTCATTCTACGTTCTAAGGTTCTACGATGAATTTGGGGTATTCCTACATCCTCGGATCCTGAAGGATTTTCATTTCGGGAATGTGAAACTTGATCTCTAGTCCTTTTCTTAGAAGTCATTTCGTACTCTACATTGGAAAATATACCAAAAAATTATTTAGTTGTACTTGAAAGAGATACATATCACGAAACATGACTAAAAAAATAAAATAAAAACATATTTAATACATTTACCCTAATAAATTGAAATGTAGACTACATATCACATATCCTTTAATTTAAATTTAAAGAGTTGGGGTTTTCAAGTGGGCATTAAATGGCCATTTGGAAACCTTTTAACATGTTTTTTTTGCCTCCAGTAGGGTTTTTGAGTTTGGAAACCCTGTTTGTTCTATTTTTGAGTTTGGAAAAAAAATAATCCTTCAAGATCAGTTTCCAAGTTCAGAAAATAATTTAATATAACAAAAAAGGGCAAATTCAAAACCCCAACTCTTCCACAAATTCAAATTCCACCTTCTTCGCAAATCCTCATTCCTCGTATTTCATCCTCACCCAAACATCTAAACCACCAAGAATGAGTTATAACACCAAGGGCGCTAAGTCAAAGATGAGTGGTAAGAACCATCTCCCTATCGCAAAAATTGGTCAATCTACAAAATTCTTCAATGACGGGGCCGAGGAAAGATATGTGGCCTTCTCGAAGAAGAAAGTAATAAATTTGAAGGGTTTCTTAGAGTCTAAGATTGGTGAATTAGGGGTAGATTATTTGCTCGCCCGTTTTAAAGCTAAACATCTTGAGAAATTGCTTTGCATCGGGGAATCCGTTCATGGCGATGATGTGATCCAATTCTACTCAAATTTGGGTCAAAGTAGCAACAAGCATGAACTAACAAGAGTGAATGGTAAGGATGTTATACTATCTAAGTATCTATGACGCCATTGATTGCCCTACACAACCCCCTCTAAATTGAGACCCAACGATTCCCAAGGGCACATAGAAATTTACCACACTAATAGTTGGCTGGCCGTGAGCGATGAACTCCTCTGTGTCCAGTTAGAATGGCTAAGAAGTATTTTAAGAGGTCATGGAGTGATGCGGAGAAAGATGAGTTGTATGACATTAGCGTGTTGATCGTTGAGCAACGAATCATCTGTGAGTGGCTTTGCTTGAAAATCTTACAAACGGGGGGCCACACGTGCAAGCCGGAGATTGGGAATTTGATGTTGTATTACTATTTCATGGAGGGGGTAAAATTTAACCAGGGCTACGCAATTATCTCTGTCATGCTGAAGGCGGCGAACATGAAAAAGAATTACCTCCCCTACGGTGGTTTGATCACCACCATGTTAAAAGAGGGAAGGAATGCAAGCAGTCGACAGGTCACTCAACACTCAATATTACGATGAAACATGGTTCCAACACAAATATCTTCAGCTTGGTTTTGATGGGAATGAGGGCCTAAGGTAATTTACGGTCAACGGGCCAAGGGTGCAAAGAGAGCTCGCAAGTATGACCTAGGTAGAGCCGAGGCATCGAGCTCAAGTGTGTAATCCATTGCATTTTAATTTACATGATTTAGTTGATGTGTTGAAATTGTGTTATATTATCTTGTTTTCTAATTTATTTAAATTGGCAGGTTCACAGACTGGTTGGAAGGCTAGGCTAAGGAAGTATTTAGGTTGCCTGCATGCAAACGTGATTGAAACCCACAAGATGTTGACTTGGGCCTACTCGCAGCATGTGGCATTCATTGAATCCCAAGGACTTCACCTTGAACTGAGCGAAGATGAAGAGCCCAGAAACTTTGAGCCAGTTTTCTCGAAGACAAGTGATGAGGAAGGTGGTGAAGGTGATGAGGGAAAGAGTTGTATGAACCCAGATGGAGGAGAAGAAACCAGCATCCCCCAGATGGAGAAGAAGAAATCGGCGGGAACCTGGATGCTCAAGGTGCTAAAGAAACTGGCAATCGCTGAAATGACGAGACGGACCCCGAAATAGAAAGCATGTTTGAGGAGGTGTATTGGGGAGTCACATTTGAACCTATTTGGATATTTTTTTTAAGTTTATTTGTTAAGATTCTAGTTATTTTGGATATTTTTTAAGTTTAGGATAAATGGTTGAACTTTTTGCTTGATGCTATTTTTAGGATAAAGGTTTAACCTTATTTTGGATAAGTTGAATTTAACCTTTGAATGCACATCACCTTTGGAGAACATATCAAATGTGTTTCAACAATCTCCCACTACTTTATTTTGAAAATAATATGAGTGAGTATTAAGATGTTGTGATCAATTTGAAGGGAAAAAGGTTTGAAATGTTAGAAATTTTGAGTTTGACCATAAGTGCGGAGCTAATTCCGAGTTCGGAATCTGCTCTTCCCTTTATATTTGCAGGTCAGGCAAGATTCCAAACTCGAAAAGGTTAAGGGTCTTTGTTACCATTAGTAAGGACACTTTCCTAGTTTGGAAAGTCAGTTTCCGAGCTCTTGGCCTATTTTCGGACCCTCTATGAAAATGATAAAAGAGCAAAAATTCCTTCAATAAATCATTTCCTAGTTCGGAAATGGCTTGGATCTAATTTATAAAGAGCCAATATATGGTTTCCAAACTCGGGAATCCTGAGGCCTATCAAAAGGCTAATCGACCATTCAATTTCAAATTCCACTCTCACAAATTGAAATCCTATCCTATCATTGCGAACTCACAAAAAAAACAGCCATAACCAACTTTGTGAAAACCTCAATTTGGTGTCAATGGCAAGAGGTGGAGCATCCCGGAGCAGAATTCCTAGGTCTTGATCCACCGGCAACACATCGGAGACACGGTTTGTCTCTCCTTTTGCCAAAAACGTTTATGAAGAATTGTGTGAAAAGGGGAAACTATTAGATTTCAACTTAATTAACTTCAGTAAATATCTTGCAATAGGATTGGCCGACCCCTCTTAGTAAATTTAGCAAACGACATGTCAAGAAGTTGCTATCTTGCAATGAGGGCACTAACGGTGACTATGAGACTAGGGTTGGAACATAGACATTCCCATTAGCCAATGGTATATCAATAATTTGTTTGATTTCCCTTACGAACACCCCAAACTTGTTTTCCCGAAAGATTTTGATGGGCCGTTGGATGATTGTTACCATAGGGAAAAGTGGCCATTTGATATTGAGTAGCCATACATTGATTTTGTGGAATGTAGCATGAAATATTTTGGACACGATACTAGGGAATTGGGAAGGCTGGAAACCTTTGATCTAGAAGTTTTGACAGTTGATCAACGAATCACTTATGAGATTATTGCTAGAACTCTCGTTCCCTAGGGTGGACACATCACCAAGCCTAACTATCCCATGCTAAATCTATTCCATTTCATTAAGGAGGGTAGAAAAATAAATCCCGGGTCAGCTATTTTTAAGCATATATTGTATATTACAATTTCGACGAAGTTGATCAAAGGCCTTCCTTACGTCCATTTATCACGCTAATTTTGAAGAAGATCCTGATGTGGATACTAGCGGTTTCAAATATTGCTATAAGTTGATGCGCAAGGAGTTTTGCGCAATGAAGACCGAGATCAAATTCATGGAAAATTCTCGAAGAGCTTACAAGCGACACCTTGCGTCAACCTCCTTCCCACGACTCAATCGTTCCATGTCGATGACCTTCATTGAAGATAATGGTGAATGAATGTTTGTGAACAAGTGAATTTGTTGACTACGTTAACTTGATCTATGTTATGCTACGATCATTTTTATGTTTTCTCTAGAACTTATCATTTGATACCTGGATTGTTATTATGAATACTTTCCTTTTAGTATTTTTTGTTTTTTTAGTAATTATTGAAACTGGTGACTTAAAGTTAATAACTTTTAATGTTAGTTTATCACTTGATTAATACAATTGTCATTCCCAAGGAAAAATATTTTGATACAATGAACACTAATCTGAGACACCGAACTCGACAAATGAGATAAAAACCTTAAGGAGGAAACATTAATCATTTATGCTTCCTCTTTCTCACCACCTTCTTTGATTTTTTTTTCTTCTACGGTTGATCTTCCCTCTAATGTTCACCCACATGCCTTTGTCTTGATCAATACGTCCAAGGAAACCGTGAAGACTCGAATCAGCCTCTTGAAGGAAAATATCATCATGCAATCCACCACTTGGAGTATACTGCCCGAATCCAGTGGTTTCCTCTAATTCATTCTATATAACAAGAGCTAGCTTTCCTTCTACAACAATCTCCCACCTCGGATCAACATGATCCCTAACATAGAAAACCTGGTGTTCTTGAGACGATAGAATGAATGGATCGTACTTCCAAGCCACCCTACTTCTGTCGACCAGGGTGAATCCCAAATCCTCAATTCGCTGGCCAGTGTTAATATCCACTCACTTACATTTAAAAATGGGGACCCTAATCGTGACATAGTGAAGCTCCCATATTTCAAAGATTGTACCAAAGTAACACTTTTGAGCGTATATGGGATTCTCGTCACTACCAATTCCTACATGCAAAGCTTCAGAGATGAGTGACACACCACTATTCTGAGAGACACTCTTATCATCATTTACTTTCATAGAAAACATGAAACCGTTGATGTCGTAACCTTAGTAGGACAGAACGGTTCCAAATGGTCTACAATCCAACCATTAAACTTTTAAGGAATGTTCCCCCAACAACTACATTGTCCTTCAACCATGAAGCAAATGTAGTAAAATGCATTTGGAGGACCTGAGCCTCATTTAAATTTGGATGCCCCACTCTTATTGAATCCATATGAACCTCAATGTAGAAGAATGCTTCTTCATGGTTGCACAAAACGTAAAGATGTGCGACACTTAAATCTTTGGCACCAGGACTTAACAGTTTCCCCTGTCTCACCCCTACACCTTCTAGCCTCCCATCATGTTTAACAATTAGAACACCAACAGATTCAACTTCCTTCATATACTCAGTACAAAAATGGATAGCCTCTTCTATCACGTAACGCTGCAGAATACAAGCATCTGGCCTTTACCAAATTTTCCCAAAATGCTTGAATATTTTCATTTATCTTTCAAAGGGGTACATCCATATTTAAAAAATTGGACCACATTGATTTATCTCCCAAACCAAGTGAACACATAGGTGGACCATAATGTCAAAGAATGAGGACGGGAAATACATTTCCATCTGACATAAAATTTCACCAATCACTACCTGTAACCTATCCAACTTCGAAATACTTATCCTTTTGCAACAAATCGACTTGAAAAATAAATATCTTTGTAGTAAACTGTCTTACATGATATGGGAGTGAAGCTGGGATTGCAATGGCATTCAATTCCTGCATTACGTTGTGACAATCGTGTGACTTCAAACCAATCAACTTCAACTCTTCCACTGACAAGAAAGTGCTAATATTGGATGAGTATGTACCTGGAACCTTCACAATACCAATGTATAAAAAAATTTCTTCTCTAACTACGACATAGAATAGCATGGAGAGGGAAAATAACAATTATCACCATAAATGACTGGCCCCAGATTCTTCCGAACACCCATCTCAACCAAATCAAGCCTAGCTTTCAACTCGTCTTTGTTTTCATAGGGGTATTTAACAACGTCCCAATCAAAGAATGAAAAACATTCTTCTCGATGTGCATGACATCCAAACAATGTCT
>JAULKJ010283735.1:0-12957 GCA_032355405.1 Rubia balearica | reverse complement strand
TGAAATTCTGAACTGATTTCAGATAGTGTTGATAGTTTGCATCAAACCTCCTAATGTCTAATTGGAAAAATTAAGAACTATACCCATTTTATAATTAAAAGCTCCACTAGAAAAAAGCTAAAATGTTTTTTTTAAATTAAACCGTAGTTTCCTAAGTAGACCTCCTTAGCACGAAAAGAAGTTGGTTACCCTAACCTAGCACATAAAGGGACAAAAAGATAAGCATTCAAGCTACAAAATGTGAAATTCCAGCCACAAAAAATTGAAATATTATAGTTACTGATGTGTAAAAATGGCTCAAGATTAAAATAACAGTAAATGAAGGCCTATACATCAGGAAACAACTATCAAATGTGCACAAGCAAGACACAGAGAAAAGGATGAGAACCTTTATATTTAGCAGAGGCGTTGGTTCTAAATAACCAATGTGTTGATCCAAAGCACTGTATGCTGCTTCAATGAGTACACATGCCACATATAAGCTAGCAGGGTGTTCGCTGATTCTGCCAATAGAATCACCAGTATACGAGTGCTCAGGTCATTGGCAGATCCTCTATCAGAAAACTTTTTATAATTCCTGGTAGTTGCTTCCTGAATTACCAACCATAGTTAAACACATAAAATCATTTTCAAATACAAGGCATAGTTAATGTGATTCAGTAACTTAACAATATCAGTAAACTAGATTATTTTATAACTTACAAATAAAATATGACCACTAAACTCCTTCACGCAATGACAGTTGGGAGTTAACTAAAATGGACACAAACTAAAAGTGCTGAAGAACACATGTGATCACAGTTGGACTGAAACGGAAACAGGAAAAAACCATCTAACTGGTCAAAAAAATCCAAATCGCACTACTTCTGAATAGCCCTAATTCTTATGTTGCTCCGACATAATTCCACAGCGATCTAGTCAAACCAAAAATCCCTGGAGATAAAAACAACTAAAACAAGGAAGAAATTACAAAAGATGATTCTAATATACTGTTTCGTTGATAATACCAGTTCATCACTAGCCATTCATAGATACTAAATGAATATCTTAAAACTAAATATTCTTGGTAAACAGATCAAGAGGGACCATATTGGCGATTCAATCCAAGCTACACATCAACCATTTATGAGAATACATTATATACATTAACAAACATTTGTTCTGACAACCCACACTTACTTTCAAGAACACGATGAATTTGATGTGCACCATTATGCATGCATTATACAATACATTTAACACATTTATTATCACCTTTTGTTTGTTGATTGCTAGTTTTAGTTAGGTTTGCACGACAAAGAGTTTAGACGATCCCTTTTGGTTTTCTTTTCTAAATCCCTCATTTTGTAGACTTAATTAAACTAATTGACACTTTGTATTCAAGGGTTCCTAGATCTTCCTCTTTGATCTCATTAGTAGGTTGCTTGTGAGTGCTTTTTCCTCATCTTTGGTGGAAGGCCATTCAGGAGGGTGGTATTAGATATTTGAAGGCCATTCGCAAGGATGGTAGAATATATCGAAGGTCATTTATAAGGTTGGTAGTATATTGAAGGCCACGAACTCCAAATCGTGGTAGTAGAAGAAATTGGGAACAAGAGAGGCGGATTCAAAGTTCAAGAAGGCCAAAAATGAAATGGGTGGATCGTTGTTTGAGGTTGCACGGAGTTCTGGGAAAAATCCTAGAAGAATCAGCACTTGAAGGTGTCACCATTAAAATTTTCTTCCCGAGCCCTTTAAAATCGACTACAAGAACTCCCAAATTAGACTAACGGTTCACCCGTAGCAGAGCAAAGAAGTAAGCTATAAGAACCAGCAATGGCTGGTGTGGACTTCACTATCTTGGCGCGGATCGAAAGATAGCACAGCCCGCACTAACTGGTACAGACGGTATCACCAGGCACAGGTATTGCTGAAATCCGGCACGAGGTTCCCCTTGTTTCACTAAAAAATTGACTATGTATGGGGGTGGGATGTTCTGTTCTACACATCCCGTGCATTTTAAATATATAAATGTCAAGACTAGCCCACGGGGTGTGAAGAATGATGTGGGGTGGCTTGGAAAATCTCGATGCAGCGAACAACTACGTCTACTAGGATCTTGAGTGTGCATAGTTGGATCTGCTTGAGTTTTTATGAGAAATTTGTTCTTTGAAGTGGGACGCCCGCGAATATTTATTTGCACTGCTGGCTTATGGATCAAAGTTGTGATGGCGCAATCATCTCTCACAACTTTTTCAATATATTGAATTTACTAGGTCTTTATTGTTTCTTCAACTGATCCATAAACATATGAAGCTCTTGCTCACAACGAAAATCTTCATTATTCAGGGAGATGGAAGATGTTAAGTCAAGTTTTCTCCAAAAATATGTCAATCGAATCAAGTGGAATAGGATAATCATTGTTAAAGTATGTTACTTGCTCATGTGCACATGGAAGCTCACAACTTGTGCGCAATCGACATCCAAAAAAATTTCAAAAATAAATCCGCCAGCTTTTGACCGCTCAAACTCATTAAATATGAGATTGAATGCATGAATTGGCACAAATCTACACAATTCTTGAAAATATGAAGTGTTGAACCAATGTCGAATGACAAATTTTTTTTGTTCAAGACTTGATTCTATTGATGTGTCTATGGACTGAATGACTTAGTCGATATAAAGCGGTGATGTCTCTAAATCTGACTGTGATGACTCCAAGTATTTTTTTTAACTTGGCATGCTGACTCCCAACTTTGTTCGTGGTGTGAAATTGATCAGTCAAAATACATACACATATTTCTTTATACGTTTCATTAGTTGCACAGATATACCTTATTAGAAAAATGTATTAAAATATACATCTAATAATACCTGGAAAATCAAGTAAAACTGCTTTGAGTTGGGCCAAACGGGAAATATATTCTTCATGAGACTGAGACTAAAATAATGCATTCCATGATTGGTAGAATAAATCCCAACATTGGTTTGATGGTATCAATGGCCTGCACTTTCTCAAAATAGTTCTATATATGCCATTTACAAAATAATCCTTTAGCATCTGGTTACACATTCTTGCATGCTTTCAAAAATTTATATAATAGATTATAGTGATTTACCATGTGAAAATATTATTTGATAATATAAGTTATACTAGGTTATTTATATATAGTTTTACCAATTCAGTAGAAAACTCGCATGCAACCTCGAGCATCTGATCATAATTTTCAATTTTTGCTGTCACCATTTAGTTCGTTTGCATTTGCGTCCTAAACAGACAAATAAATAACAACTTTTACTACTAATACTTGACAGTATATATAGAAATAGTTCGATCATATTTGATAATGTATGAGAAATGAATTATATAAAAATAACTACTAAAGTACCTCAAAATGTCGTTGATAATTTGTATATCCGTCATAATATTTTTGATTGTTCGCATATCCATCCTAAATACACAAACAATAATAATTTAGTAGTAAAAGGTACAAATAATAATAATTTAAGAGCCCGTTTCTTGAAAGATAGTCTTTCGATAACCCATGGAAACACCAAGGTTTAAAGTTCAAATTGAAAGAAATGAAGATAAAAATTTTGGGTTGCATGAATCGGGATATAAATTTTATAACTATTACATGTTGCTTAATAAAATTTTAATATTGCAACTAAGACCTTTTACTTTTTATTATTCTAATTAAACGCAGTCTTTGCATAAGACTCTGGAAAGACGATTTTTTCCAAAACTTTGCCATAATTTAGTAATGATATTTAACACATAAATAAAAATAATATGAACATATTTAATGATATATGACAAAATTAATGTTATACCATTAACAAATTAAATTACCTAATAATGTTGTTGATCGTTTTCATGTTCGTACTACACGGAGAAACAAATACCAATTAATGATGTTTTAAAGAATATATATAAATAATATAAACGAATTTTGATATATGATAAAATAAATTTTATACAAATAACAAGTTTAAATACCTCATAATGTTGTTTGCTTTGATTTTTATCATTGTAACTAAACAAATCTCCTATCCAATCATCCATAGTTCAGATTGTGTGATGCATGCATACATAACATACGCATATATATAGAGATCCATATAAGTCAACTATAGTCTTCTCTACTGTCCAAATCACAAGGTTGACTGAGAAATTTAATAACACAAAAAAATTAGATGGACTTGGAATTAGAAAGAGTCCAGTATAGTCTTCTTTGCAGATCTACCAATAGCTTCATCCCATAAATAACAAGGTTGACTAGGAAATTTAAATACACAAAAAATTAGATGGACTCATATTGGAATTAGAAAAATTATTATTGTTGACTAAAAAATTTAATCACGCAAAAAAAACTATATTGACTCACATTAAAATTTGAATCACTATGATCGAATACTCAAGTAGAATTCGATTGAATTGTACTAGAATATAGCATAATAATTAGTGGAATATTACATTCAGCTAAAAAATAACTTAGTAATAAAATATAATTTAAAAACTATTAATGGTACATTTTAATATTTTAAATTTTATAAACTTTGAAATAATTTTTTTGAAAGTTTATTTCAAATTATAACATAATTACTGTATTCAAATTAAAATAAGTAAAACAATTACTCAATAAATTTTTCAAATATGCGTGGTCAATAACTAGATAAACACGCTATCTCTAAAGTTGAAATATGGATTTAAAGATTCACATTTGAATAGGTTGGTGTAAATAGCCATAGTTTTTATATTTACACCACCTATGTACCTGTTGAAATTTTCAACTCTTTACAATTCCAAGGTTATTTACACCTACTTTAGGGATGGTGCAAATAGCAAAACTCATTGCAACTTACACCCTTGATTGGTGTATCAGCTTTGTAGGTGGGTAAATAAAGAGAATTGCAATTTAAACCACCCTAATCAATGTCAGTCAAATGTCAGTATTTTGAAGAACAACTTTTTATTACTCTTTGATTAAATTATTAATTTACTATTTTAAATATTTTGTATTGAATAAGTTAACTTTTAATTTTATTGGTTCAATGGTTCATTTATTTAATTAAAAAATTTACACTACAATAGTTTTGTCTAATTTATATAAAAAATTGTGTAGTATCATAGTATGTAATGTTGATAAAATCTAATGCAAAAATAGTTATATTTTCTATAATTTCATTATCATTTGCAATTTATTTTTGATAATTAATTTCCATTATTTAAAATAAAATAAAGAAAAGATCTCCTGCTAGATCGACTAACACTTAGACCAATCATAAATAAATTACATTTTTATAATTATTTAGTTTGGATTATAATTATTTTTATGCTGAGATTCATTTTTAAAAGGTTCTTCTAAATTATAGGAACTGAGTGCAATATATAAAATAAATATTAAATCATTCTATTAGTCATACTATTGATAAAATTATCTCTTCTAAAGGTCAATTGGTTTAAAATGAAACTTTATGAAAATAAAATAATTTTAAATGGTGAAATTTAATTATAAAATACACATTAATATCGTAATAAAATATAAAATATAAATGTATTTCTTTTCACTCCAATATAACAGTCACATGAGTACCATTAGGTCATACATATTCATTGTAATTATCAATTTAATACACATAGAGTAATATCCATGCATATGAACAATCATAGATTAGTTTCATTGTGGAGCAGTAGTAGGCATTAGGCACCCTCTTATCAATGCTAGTTTAGCATAGTGGTTATTAGTAACGTAGCAAAGGGAAATTGCAACATGATCGTGAGAATGTGGTGCACTAGTAGATATTGTAATAATTAATAACCTATAAAACTTAGTAAAAAAATATTTAGTAATAAAAGTTAAATAAACTTATTTAATGATATATATATATATATATATATTTTATTCGTTTATTAGATGTATGAAGTAACAACTATATTTGAATGTGTAAAAATAAGTAAAAACTGCAAAAGATTAATTTACCAAATATTTATGGTCACGAACATGCAAGATAGGAATATAAAGATTGATGCACAATATTTCATATTGAACATTTGACTAGAAGGTAGGTGTGTCTTTCTATTTACACCACACACACCCATATATCTAAATTTTTAAATTTTTACAATTTCAAGAATCTCTTCACCCACATTTCACTAAAGGGTGGTGCAATTAGCAATGATTTTATTTGTATAACCATGGTTGGTAATTCAAGATGCATCTACAAGGCGTTATAAAAAGTTCCCTGATTTTAGAGGATCTGCCAATGACCTGAACACTCGTATCTATGGGCGGAGTCAACAGACACCCTGTTGGCTCACATGCGGCATGTGCACTCATTGAAACTGCATACAGTGCTTTGGATCAACCCATTAGTTATCTTGAACCATCACCTCTGCTAAATCTAAAGTTTCTCATCATTTTCTCTGTGTCTTTCTTGTGCACATTTGATAGTTGTTTCTTGATATATGTGTCTTCATTTACTATTATTTTAATCTACAGTTGTTTGTACACATCATTAACTATAATATTCCAAATTTTTGTGGCTAGAATTTCATATTTTATTTACAAACCATTCTGCAGCTTGAATACTTGTCTTTTTTTTCCCTTTATGTGCTGGGTCAGGGTATTCGACTTCTTTTCGTGCAAGAGAGGTCTATGTAGGAAACTACGGTTTAATAAAAAAAATTATGTCAGCTTTTTACTAGTGGAGATTTTAACTTTAAAATGATCATAGTTCTTAATTTTTCCAATTAGACATTAGGAGGTTTGATGCAAACTATCAACACTAACTGAAATCAGTTCAGAATTTCAACCTTTATTATCAAAACCTTTGTCTATGGACATTGAAATATCCACTAAATTATGATGTATCATTTGTGACATGGACTCGGTTATGTGGGTCAGGAGCAGTTAGGGGTTTGGTGTGCCTTTTCAAAAAATTTAAGATACTGGGATACCACTACAGGTACAAAAATATTAATTGGTGCTAGTAGTTTAGATTTAGTGCTTTGTGAAACTCTTAGAAATCTTCGGGTGAGAAATTTAGATTTTAGAATCTTCTATAAGTAAATAGCAATATGGTAAAGAATGAAATTTATAGAAATACTTTAGTATATCAAATTTTTCTTACCTAAATCAGATTAAGTAACTTATTTTTACTCTTACCAACAATTGCTAGAATGTACTTTTATCGGCTACCATTTATTCAAACAAAATTATTGAGTTTATAGAAATAACATGTACGATGTGTTTTTGAGGCTGACTAGTGTACATTCTATTTCGTCTTGCTCTGACGTGATCGATTTAGTGTAATCTGAAAAATTCTGACTGCACTCGGAAAAACAATTATGTTGGTTCAAATACTTCATTTAGTGCATGATATGTGCAGTAACTATGTGTAATCGAGGTAGCTGACATATCATGTTTTGATTCTCTGGTTCTGACATGATCAAGTCTTCATTATGTCTAAAAATTTCAGATTGCATCTAACACATGTATGTTGAATCTAATTTTTTATTCAGTGTGATATGTGCAGTATCTGTGTATAATTGGAGTGGCTAACGCTGAATGGGTATTTCCATGTATATGCAGAAAATATTGGACTGTGGGGTGAAAAGGAACAATGGCAAAAAAACTATATCAATATTTTTGTCCAAGAAATTTGAAAAGCTTTCCCTCAGTTTGGAGTTAGCAGCTTTGGAAATGAAATAGCATCTGTAACAACTAATGTTTGAAGAGATTTTTTATCATATAGTGATAAGGTAATACTTAACCTAGTGAATTGCACCACTCGTGTGTGTGAAATATTTGTAATGCCAATTAATTTATTTCACTCACTTGTTCTTTGCATGTATTCAACGTGGAACAAACACTCGGAGGAGAATAGCATCCAATTTCACATTAGTCCCTATGTTTTCTATTTTCATATACCAAAGGTAATGTATAAGTCACAATTTTCTTACATTCAAAAATTATTTTTATGCTCATAAGTTTTCTTTCTATCAGGAAATTGTTAAGAAGAGAAGGTTATATGTGAAATCAATTTGTAAGACACTTGGTGAAACATGGGAATCCATAAAAGACGAAGTGAAGGAAAAATAGAAAGTGTATGTTCCAGATTTGAAGATCAGTACACGGTAAGAAATATAATGTTGTACAGTAGGATATTTACTCATTTATTTTGTTGGAAAATTGTCGTGAGGTTTCTTATTTACTCCTTTTCTAATCTTGTTAATGCAGCATGGAGTGTTCTTCGGCTATAGAGAGAAAGGGATTCCATTATGGTTTCTCTTGACGACAAGTCACGAGCATCGCCTTCATAGCTGGATGTCATTCGAGACATGGTGATCCCAAGCCTCCATGCAAGTGTTATAAAATGTTTGGACTGAACTTTGGAATTCCACTTTACTTTGATATTTCCGTGTTCCTAATCATTTGCAAACCAAATAGTTGTATTTTATTTATAAGCACAATCTACCAATGTGGGTCAACTTGTCATGTAATTGGGTTACATTTTTAGCACTTTTATTGCACAGAAAATTCCCAACTCTCCTTTTCTTATGTATCTCCATTACTAACCATCTATTCCCTTCTCATTTTCTTAAAATTTTTAGGTACGAGATTATCCAGAAGCTGAGTGATGCCGATTGCGATGTTGCAATGGCAGTTCTTTGTTTTCACCCTCAAGCGAAGGAGAAGATTGGATTCGGGGTTATTGAAATTAAGGTAACTCAATTATGAACACATTGAGTTACTAGGTTACTGCTATAAAAGGATAAGTAGGACCTGTATACCAATGTTGCATCTTTATCTTGTATGAGTCCTGTTTTGTCCACAGTATATTTCAATAATTGCAAGTGCCTCCAATGAATTAACCCATTAATTCTTCAATAATTGCAGGTACTTACTGTGCAAGTTGAGAATACGGCTCATCACCATTCCGCTCCTTTGCTATGTTTTTTTTGATAACCTTCAATTCATATTGTTTTTATTTGGGTCGGTTCAGATTGGATCGGGTGATCTAGGTTGGGCAATTTGAACACACCTAAAATTAATGGTGGATCTGTTAAATAAAATGATTTTTTTAATGATTTTTTTGAAGAATGATTCTTTCTCAAGAAAATGGGGCAAGTATGTAAATGGGTTAAACGGGTTGATTTTAGAAACAATTTGACCCGGCCCATATCTAACTCGACCCAAATTAATTTGACCCAATTCACCCAAATGGGACATTGACCGACCCGACTAGGGGTGGGCAAAAAAATCAAAAACCAAAAGGAAAAGGAAAACCAAAAATTGATTAATCTGAATTTGAATAACCCAGGTCAAATTTAATATTCAAATATTTGAACAAAATAAATCAAAATTTTGAATATGCTTTATGGTTTGGTTTCAGATTTCTAAAAAAAATGAAAATCGAACCAAAATATGAACTATAATGCATAACTTAAATTAAATATATTCTATTAAGAATAAAGTATTTTTTTGGTCCCCACATATATTGCAATACCATCTTTCGGTCCCCGATGTCAATACTGCGTACATTCAGTAACCAACAAATGCAAAATGATTTGTTTGGTCCTCGGAAGTGGTTTTCCGGTAAGTCTAATTTTTTTCTCGATAACAGCCGGGAGTATTTTCTTAATTTTACTAATTAAACGATTTAAAAAAATCATAAATCAGACGCCGGCGTCATTCGTCTTCTCCGGCGTATCTGCAGTTTTGTCTTCTCCGGCGTCTAAAATCTTCTCTAGCGAGGCTACAATTCGTCTTCTCCACCGGTCGCCGTATTCCCCAAATGTTCGGCGTGGCGGAATGGGCTACTTTGCTCGCTGGAAAAACAATTCGAGTGGTAGAAAGGCAATTCATCTTCTCACATGGGTTTCGCGCACTCAATCTAGCTCGCGCGCTGGTGGTGGATCTACACAACGGAGTTAAGGATACATGAAAGAAGAAAGAAATTGGAGGGGCGGAAGGGCTAGCCTCCGGCAAAGGCAATAACGAAGCAGGGGGATGATGCTTTGTTGGAGGCAATGATGCAATGGACGGAGCGACGCTCCAACAGAGGGACAACGAAACTAAGGGTAGGAACACAACGGCGGAGGGATGACATTTCGGTGAAGGGGAGGCCGAGTTAGGGAGGTTCCGGCGGCCGAGTGACAACTCTATCGGGTGGCGGGAAGGAGGTCGGGGCAACGAGGAATTGGGTGGCGGGGAAGAGGTCAGGACAGCGAGGAATTGAGTGGCAGGGAAGAGGTCAGGGCAGCGGGGAAGAATTGGGTGGTGCGGCAGAAGCAGAATTGGGTGGTGCGATGGTTGAATTGGGTGGCAGGAATCGGGTCTGGGCAGCAAGAGTTGTGTTTCTTTTCAACTTAGGGGTATAATGGTCATTTCACAGATTTTTGTCCAATTTTAACATTGAGTTTACCTAAAAACCACTTTTGGGGACCAAATAAATAATTTTTCATTTGTAAGTTACTGAATGTATGCGGTATTGATATCGGGGACCAAACGATGGTATTCCAAAATATGTTGGGGACCAAAAAATAATTTAGTCTTCTATTAAGTATGCTTTGGTTGTCAATTATGAATTACGAAAAATAGTATATAAATTATTTATATCTTTTTTCTCCAATGTATTCGGCTGTATGCTTTGGTTGTGATTTACGGATTTCTTTTTGATTAATAAGGCTGCATTTTCAGCTTTTCTTGTTCTTTGATTTAAGGGTTGGTCCCTTTTTCTTAGTAAACAGTTGACTGTTTGGACGAATGTAAAAAAATCAAGGGTTGATTCTTAAGAACATCATACTTGTTAACTATTTGTAGGAAAAAAAATAAAATATTTGCCTAATTTTTTTTAAAAAAATTTACACTTTTATTTGACAGCCGTTATTTAATTTATTAAAATATATATTTGAATTGAAACTAAAAACCAAAAAACCAAATTCGAATAAACCAAATTTGGTTTTTTCATATATCGTTTGGTTTTCGGTTCTGGTTTCGTAAAATGTCAATCCGATTAAACTGAATTGAATAAACCGAAACATTTGAAAACCTAACCGATCCCACCCCTAGACCCAACCCAAATGGGCCAGATCAAAACGGGTCTGATTGGGTTGAACTGAGCAATTTGAACACCCCTAATTAATTTACTTTATGAACAAGTTTAGTATTCTTGAAAAAATATGTATTTATATAGATAAAAATAAATTTGTAAAACTAATATTAATAATAATAAATTATATATTGATTAAAAATATGAAATATATATTCTATAGAAATCACGTTAGTAAAATTTAATTTTTTCAATGAAATATTAAAAGTATTCTAACTAAATAGAATGGAAATAGTTGTATTTTTCTTTATTACGAGAATAATTTGTAATTAAATAAAATTTAATATGCTTATTTTGAATTATATGAAAATAGATTTTAATTTTATTTATTATTTAAATATTACTACAATTAAAAATTATTCACTTTATTTGAATAAATTATAAAATAATATACTATCATTTAGGTTGAATTGTGACCTGATCCGACTCATTTGTCCCAAAATTTTGGGTCAATTTGGGTCGGACAGTTGATCCGTCCCAATCTGAGGGTCAACATGACTAGCCTTAGTTTCCAGTATCCCCACATGTTCATAAATTCAAACAAAGAGTTGTAGATGGTCAGATCACCATTCATCTCTATCATAGGAATATGTATAAAATAAGGGTGTAATGTTGTAATTGTATTCATGCTCTGGAGTACATTATATAGTGCTAAAAAAATACCTAAATAAGGAAAAAAATACTAATAAAAAAAGTAATATTCACAAAATATGACTTTTCCTCAATACTCGTCTTCAAGTTTGAGTGCCAAATAGTAGCTGAAAGTGATTTCGTCCAAGAGCTTTCGTGAACAAGTCTGTGGGCTAATCAAAAAGTGCGAATATTATGAGTAACAATAGTATTGGGCAGCACCAGATCTTTGAAAATATAATAGTAGACCATTATGTGCATTGTAGGTTCATGAAAGACAGGATTAGCAGCAATCAGAACAGCAGATTGACAATCGCAAAACAATCGCATGGGGGCAGAACGCACAACACCTACGTCTCGGAGAAAATACTTAAGCCATAATAACTCACAGGAAGAAACTGCCATGAAACGATACTCCGCGTCAGCAAAAGAATGAGAAACCATAAGTTGCTTCTTGGTCTTCCATGAAACCGGAGAATCACCAATCATCCTAAAATAACCAGAAAGTGAACGCCGTGTGATAGGGCAAGCAGCCAAATCAGAATCACAGAAACAATCAACTACAAAGAACTACGTGAAGAGAGGAATAAATCTTGACCTAGATGACTCTGCAGGTAGTGTAGAACATAAAGTGCAGCTTGCTAGTGAAGAACATAAGGTGACTTCATGAACTGTGCAAGCGTATGCACCGAATAACTAAGCTCAACACATGTAATGGTAAGGTAAATGAGATGACCGGCTAGACGTCAATACTGCTCCGGATCATTGTAAAGTGGCCCCTCTACATGCGCAAGGTCGTTCTGTTGCTCCATTGGAAAATCTGTCGGCTTTGCAGCTAATAAACCAGTATCTGATAAAATGTCAACGACATATTTCCTTTGTGAAAGAAACATTCCATATGGTCTTCTAGCGATATCTATACCCAATAAATACTTAAGTGCACAAAGATACTTCATGTGAAAGGAAGAGCTCAAGTATTTCTTGAATTAGAGATAAGCGACAAAAAACTACCAGTAATCACCAAGTCATTCACATAAACCATCACATGCAAAGAAACCAAACCACGAGAGTAAACAAAAAGAGAGTAATCAGCGTTACGTTGAACAAAGCCAAATATGCGTAGAGCCTGAGCCAACTTGGTAAACCAGTTGCATGGAGCTTGTCGCAACCCGTAGAGAGAATTCTGAAGCCGACAAACCATGTCCGGGGGGGTAGCATAAACACCTCTTC
>JAULKJ010283728.1:0-12957 GCA_032355405.1 Rubia balearica | reverse complement strand
AAACCATTTCCAGAATATGAAATCTCGTCGACAACAAGTGTCGAAAAAAGTCATGTAATGCAATATTATTATAACTAAAATATTTTTTCATGTTTATTTTTTTTATAATAGTGGTTAACTAAATTTATCACATTATTTTTTATCTATATTAGTGGTTACCCCATTCAAAATTTTCTGGATTCGCCCCTGTGTGTGTGCTTCTAGCATTTTATCTGGTTTGAATATCTAATCAAATGTATCGTTGTCGCTATTGGATTGTTTTGAAAATTACCAATTGCATGGCGGTGACGCTCTTGTGCTCAGCGGCGGTGGTCTGAGCGGTGGTTGGTGGTGATGCTTAGTGATGGCAGTTTAGTTAAGGGTTTCGAAGATGTAGAAGAAAAAGCCTAGACGGTATAATGGTCATTAGATTTTTAGTTTTAAGGTTAGGGCTTTAGGGGTATTTTTATCTTTTCAGGATAGGTCAATGGTTGAATTCCTTTAATCAATACTGGAATAGTGAAACTTGGGTATAATTGCACTATTTTACAAAAAACTTAGGGTTACTTTTGCACTTTCAAATTTTACAGGGTTATATCTGCACTTTCAAAATTTAATCATTTTTGCACTTTTTCCAAAACACAAAAATCAACCTATATCACTCAAAAGGTACAAACATCAACTCTTAACACTTGAACCTTACCTAGAAAATGAAAAACATCTACATAAGAAAACACTACAAACATCAACTCCTAACACTTGACCCTTACCTAGAAAATGAAAAACATCTACATAACAAAACACTGCAAACATCAACTCCTATAACCAAAACCTCAGCTGGAAAATGAAAAATATCAACTCATATCAATCCATATCACCAAAAAAAACTAAAAAACATCAGCTCATATAAATTAAACCTCACCCAAATAATAAAAATATCAACATAAGAGAAAAAAAAGCTATAAACATCAACAAAAAACTACAGTACCTCAATAATAATAAAAATTATTGAAAAACATCTACATAAGAAAAAAGACACTACAAATATCAAATCCTATTACCAAAACTTCAGCCCGAAAATGAAAAACATCAACATGATTTTTTTAAAAAAAAACAACAAATATCAATCCATATCACAAAAAAACTACAAATATCAATCCATATCACCAAAAAAAACTAAAAAACCTCAACTCGTATCAATTAAACCTCACCCGAATAATAAAAAATATCAACATAAGAGAAAAAAGCTAAAACATCAACAAAAAAACTACAGTACCTCAATAATAATAAAAAATTAATGAAAAAATCTACATAAGAAAAAAGATACTACAAACATCAAATCCTATTACCAAAACTTTAGACGGAAAATGAAAAACATCAACAAGATTTTTTTAAAAAAAACAACAAATATCAATCCATATAAAAAAAACTAAAAAACATCAACTCATGCAATTAAAGCTCACCCGAATAATGAAAAACATCAACACAAGAAAAAAATCTACAAATATCAACAAAAAGTTATAGTACCTCAATAATAAAAATTCTTCAAAAAAGAAACCTGGTGAGATTTGAACCTAGGTCTCTAACCTCATATCCTAGAGCAATAACCACTACACCAAAGACTCGTTATTAATTATATATTCAGTCAAATAATATTAAACCTCAACATGTACATAAGAACATAAATTCTTCAAAATAAAGGTCATAAGTGAGATTCGAACCCCAGACCTCTAACCTCAAAGCTTAAAGCAATAACCACTACACCAAAGACTCATTTTTTATTACATACCCAGTCAAATAATATTAAACCTCAGCTTGTGCACAAAAACATAAATTCTTGAAAATAAGGTCATAAGGGGCCGTTTGGTTCAAACGGGGAAAGGGAAAGTAGTCAGGAAAGGGACAAGAAAAGAAAGGAAATGAATAACCCTATTTTTAAAAATATGTTTGGTTCAATTGTGAAAAGAGAATCAAATTCTTTCGCATTCCCTTTGTTACTGTTTGGTTCACACTAAGGAAACAAATATTAATTTCTAGCATTACTTATAAAATATCACACTCCCTCCGTCCTAGTTTAAACTGCACACTTTCCTTTTTAGTTTGTCCCACCATAAACTGCAAACTTTCTAAATTTGCAAATCTAACATCAAATATTAATAGTGAGAAGACTAAACTACCATTCTTTTGTTTGGGCTCAGCTAGCCCAAGCCCTAACCTCTTACCTCCAGTCACTCGTGACTCGTTGTTCATGTCTTTTCCTCACCCCAAAAATTCCTCACCCCATATTCCTCATCCTCACACTTCACCCCCAAAGTTCCTCAAATACCAAGATTCCTCACCTCCAAAATTCCTCACTCCCAAGTTCCTCACCCTTTCTCACCCCCAAAATTTGTCACCCCCAAGATTCACGGCAACGGCGGATTGAAGACGACGATGATGCAAAGGTGGAGGTGGAGGCGATGACATTGATGCCAGTGGGCGGTGACAATGCGGAGGACAGCGAAACGGTGATGAAGCTGAGGAAGGTGAAGACGAGGACTAATATGAGATTTCTCAAAGACATGGTTACTAATATGATATTTTCTCGAAACCCATATCAAAACATCTGGATTTGATATTTGTTCGGGTTTTTGCAAACAAAAAAATATGGGTTTTGGTTCGAGTTCGTCAGAATTCCTTTTTTTAAAATGATCTGGGTTTTCGAAATATTGTATTGTTCGGGTAAGGTATTTTGATCTGATGTAAATTAAAGTTTCAATTGTGTTCTTTGGTGTTGGTTAGTGGTGTTAGGACAGTGGCTGGTGGTGGTTGACGAGTGTTGTTGTTGGAGATGGTAGAAAGGCATTTTAGTCATTTTACAGGGGTCAAAATTTTGACACATTCTTCCTCCCTCTGCATCTTAAGATGGGTCATAGGGAGTACATAAGTATAAATTATTTCACATTATCAAATCTGCTAAAAAATATATAAGTATTTCATGAATTATTGTCATATCTAGTATATAAAAAAATATTTAATAGAAATTATGTAGTTCATCATATTTAATTTATTAATATGTTGTATGTGATTAAAAAATATGTAAATCTATTTATAATTTATAGTAAAATTTTTATTTACATATTGTCATCTCTACATATTTTTAAATTTCATATCACATGCGGCAGATTGATTTAAAAATATGCAGTTCATTTTATATTAAAATATGCTAATAATGATGTTAAAAAATCACATACAAAAATGTTTTAACAATGGACATCAAGAGGATACTATTTTTAAAAAAAATTAAATTGATGCAAACTAATACATAATGTAGTATATCCATCAACGCATAAATATTTTTTGATAAAATAATTGTGATTTATTAATCAAAAATTTATTATTTAACATCGAGAACCATATTACACCTATATATAACCACCTCCATCAAAAGCATCAGAATCAAATTAAAACTTCACATATTTCTTTTTCATTTGGGTAGGACATCGATAAATATTCAATTTTTTTTGTTGACCTCTATAATATAATAATATTTTTAATAATAGTATTCTTATGAAAATTATATAATATTAATTTTATTAATATTCCACCCATTCACAACTCGAAAAGTAAAATAATAATATTATTTTTTATCCATGAACTTAATTTTTTGTCTTAAATTTAATTAATTTAAAGTATAACATTACTATTTAATATATTACTATTTATATTATATAATTATAAAGTAATAGTATTTATATAAAAATAATATATTTATTATAAAATAACATATTTATATAAGACAAAGTTTTGGGAAAGACCTTCTTTCCATAAACTTATGAAAAATGGGGTTTAATTATAATAATAAAAGGTAAAAGGTCTTAATTACAATATTAAAATTTTAATATGTAACATGTAGTAGTTACAAAATTTATAACCCGGTTCATGCAGCCCAAAAATTTTATCTTCATTTCTTCTAACTTACACTTTAAACCTTGGTCTTTCCGTGACTTATAGAAAGACCGTCTTTCAAGAGACAAACTCTTTATATAAAAATAATATATTTATTATAAAATAACATATTTATTATAAAATAATATATTTATTATAAAATGTATGAAGTTAAAATATAATTTTTTTTACATAAAAAGAGTTCATATAAAAATTATATTATAATATTTTAATTGAAAAGCATAATCATAATTTTATAATTTTTATTTTGATAATAAATATCAAAATAAAGGACAAAATGGAAAACTAGTGGAAGGCTACAAAGAAGAGGGAAAGGGAATCCCAGTTTCAGGGTAAGACCAGGTAATCACGTTACGCCCAATTGAGAGAATCGTAAAACTAGAAATGGAGAAAGAGAATGATAAAAAAAAGTCAAACCAAACACTAACTAATGGAATCAAGATATCAGATTCCCTTTCCTGATTCACCCCAACTATACGCCCCATAAGTGAGATTCGAACCCCGGACCTCTAATCTCAACACAAAAAGAACTAACCACTAGATCAAACAATCTTTGCTCATAATAACCTCAGTCAAGTAAATATTAAATCTCAACAAGTCTTTGAAAAAATAAAAACAATATTAAATCTCACCTTTCATGAGCAAAGCTCAGCCGGCGTCTGTCTGCCGTCCGTCGTCTCCGCCGTCCAAAGTGTGAAAACACTCGCCAGTTGCAGACATCATCGCGTGTGGCTTCACGCGCGAATCGCCCTCTCCATTCCCTCGCTTGAATCTGATGCGCTACCTTATTCTTCATTGAAACTTCTCCTCCTGGCGCGCTCCTTCCGCCAACATGGTCCTTCTCCTCATTGCGTTGTACCTCACCATTGCTAGAAATGTTCAGCGTCAAGCAACACTTCTGAGGACTGCTTCAAATCGGAGTGACGCTGCCGAGGATTAATTCAAATTGGAGCAATGTCGCCGAGCAACAACCTTGATCACTGCTTTAAATTGGAGCAACGCAGCTGATGTCTTCGACCTGTGCAACGGAGGAGGATCGGAGAAAGAGATTCAAATTGCAGAGGCCTAGGGTTTCCGATCGTCTGTAATCCGACGGAATCCGGCGATAACCGTCGGCCGGAGCGGTTTCCGATCGAAGGAGGAGGAGAAATGAAAAAAAAACTGATATTTTTATGATATATATAGTATTTTGATAATTGCACAATAGGTCTCTAAATTTATTAACATATTGAAAAAAAAACCATTTCAAATGAAATTTATAATAATTGCAAAATAAACCCTGGCATAAAGTTTAGTCTGCCTAAAATAAGACTTTGTGTTGTGGTGAATGTCGTTTCACTTACCAAAATAATATGCAAAGTCTAAAAATGAGATTTCACTATAATAAAAAATACCTACTAATATAAAATACTTTTGATGTAGCCACCACACCGTAGTCAAGATTTCTTACGACTAATGATGCAACTAACTAACTATCAAATGCAAATTAAATTGCAAACTAACAAATATAAAATTGTAGATAATATGTGAAGAAAGTAATCGGATCAGTTTAACTCACATTAGTTTAACATCGATCATCGGCGTAAAGATAAATCAATTCATATGCATCTATCAGTTATATGATGAAAAGTATTTGCTGAACCCTCCCAATTCTTTCTTACTTTGCTGACAATTGACCAATTATAATTAATCAACTATTTTTCTTACCAAGATGCCCCAGAAAACATTCACTGAACCAGATACACACCTCGATAGCATTAAAAATTAAAAGAACCTAATATAGCAATTACCCAACTATTCGCAAGTAGTAACACAGACTTAATTCTTGCACATCTTGTTGATACAGTCTTAACTAGTTATTTGTATAGTTTTCACAAGAACTCGTAACGTACTAACCCTTTCCAACGATTACGTATTGGTGGACTTAGAAAACATTATCCCAATAATATTCAAGTTGATCTGGCTTAAACATATCAAGAATAAATTTAACCAAGAACAATCATGAACACATAAGAATCAATTATAAAACAATTAGGTCTCACGATTCGTAAACTAATGCTCGTTATTCCATACCGATATATAAATTAGTTACTCATGATAATTAAACTAAACAAATAAATAATACAATAAGAAAACATAATTTATCTAAATAAAATAATAACGAATGTATGAAAACCAAACCAGGAAATTATCAAAGTGAACCTGGGAACGAAATTCACATGCAAAGCAGAACCAATTTCTAAAGCAATATTGCCAAAGTGATTAAATCCTAAGGCGCCGGAATCTTCTAACTCCCGGAAGTCAACAAAAACAATTCAAAAACTCAAAGCATTCTACAAACCTCTCACTTCTCTCCGTGTATCTATCTCCTATAGAATAAAAGCCTGCAGAAGTTTATGTCGGCCTGTTTTAGGCCGGTAGCAAGTTACCAATTCTTTACATCTTCTCTGCTCTTTCATCGACTATATTACTTTACCGGCTGCCGCTGCATCCCTCTCCCCCCCTTCAGCTTGATTTTTCTGACGAAAACCACCACGGTGTGTCATCCTCCCAGTGACTCAGATACATGGCTTCTTTTCCGCTTGTCACGCACCTCTCTGTATCACCAACTTTGCTAACTGGATCCAGTTCTCCTCCTATTAATACCATCCAGCTTCTATGCTCAAATTCTCAGATTACCCTTCAGGTAATCATTATGATTATAATACCTGCATATGCTCAACTCTATTTGTTTCCCACAATTTCTTGTTCTTCCTCATTATTACAAGCTTTTGTTCCAGCAAATTCTACTATTGAAGTCTATGTTTATGATTGCGGCCTAACTGTAGGGGCGATTTTTTAGTTGGAATTGCGTTAACTCTGCCTTGCACTCTAAGTGTTCTACATTTTGTCTAAACTATTTTTTCCATGTTAATCCGCCGGGTGCTGCTCTGCCATGGAATTAATGAAGTTACCAAAGCACAACTGGAAGATAAGAGGATTAGGCAACAATACTCAATAGCATGGAGTCTGAGGATACACTACCATGTGAGAATCTTATAAATTTATTTTGTACGTGTATGAAATTTATCTATTAACATGGGAGAATATTATAAAAGAAATATGAAAAGATATATGGAAAGAATATTATAAAAGATATATGAAAAGAATATTATAAAAGATATATGAAAAGAATCTTATAAAAGATGTTACTTTGGAGATGTTACACTTACTCATGTGCTCTACATACCTACTTTGCGAATTGCGATGTCATTTATTATCATGCTCTACATTGTTATCTGACTTTAAATGTCTAGTTATGTTTATTGAAAAATATTGCATTTTACAGAAAATCAGTATTAGGACTGTGATTGGCGTGAGTGAACATCAGGGGGGTTTATTGCCTTCGTCTGCTGGATACGCGTGTTCGTCTCACATTCTGCAGACTATCCCGACAGTTGCTTTTGTTTCGTCTTCTGATTTATGGCATCATCGTCTTGGGCATCCTTCCTCAACAGAGTTGTCTTCTGATTCTGCTCTTGATTTTAGCACAAATAATATATCTTTTCCTTGCTCTGTATGTCATAGAGCAAAACAGACTCGTCATAGTTTTTATTTGAATTCTTTGAATGCTAGTTCTTTATTCAAATTGATACATTGTGATGTTTGGGGTTCTTATAGAACAACATCTTCTAGTGGTGCCTTTTATTTTTTTAACTATAGTTGATGATTATTCCCTAACTGTTTGGGTTTATTTATTAGTTGCTATGTCAGATGTTGCCTCTATATTTCTTGAATTTTGTGCTCTAATCAAGAACTACTTTGGGCGCATGATTAGTTGTGTCCCGGTTGATAATGGTACATAATTTCTACCTTTGAGATCATATTTTGCTGAATCTGGCTTATTTTGTAGACATCTATGGTTGATACACCACAACAGAATGGTCCTGTTGAGCGCAAGCATCGTCATTTGTTAAATGTGGCTCGTACTTTGCGTTTTCAAACCAATCAGCCCTTTGAATTCTGGGGAGAATGTGTTCTTACAGTTTCTTATTTGATCAACCGGACACCAACGGAGCAACCCGATGGTCGCACACCATTTGAATTACTCTACGGACATATACCAAATTACACGCTTTTGTGCATATTTGGATGTTTGTGTTTTGCTTCCTACATTCCCAGATTCCGTGACAAGCTTGCTCCAAGAAGTCACCGATGTCTGTTTCTTGGGTATCCTGCCGGAAAGAAAGGTTATCGCCTTTATGACTTGGAATCCCGTACTTTCTTTAATAGTTGGGATGCTGATTTTTATGAAGACCAGTTTCCATATTTTGTGCCCCCGGATCTATCCGTGCAAACCGACGGCGCTACCACCTCACCGCCAGTTTTACTCAAGCTGACGTTGGAAGCCTCACCGCCGCTGGCCACCTTGCTGCAGGTCGAACCAGTACTCTACGTTCCTCATGCGCCACTCACCGTCGAGCTTCACGTGCTCTACGCGCCGTTGGCCCTGTCGACCATGCACCTCATGCGCCGCTTGCCGTCGAGCTTCACGCGCTCTAGGCGCCGTTGGCCGCTGTCGATCACACACCTCACGCACCACCTGTACGTGCTCTGACCAGCCCGTTGTTGACCAGTACTTTGGTGCCTCCTCCGCCTGATTCCCCTCCATCGCCTGCTTTGCCAGTTATGTTCCCAGCACTGCCACTTGTGGTCGAGCTACTTCCTGTACGATAGAGTGTTCGCAATTGTCGACCTCCTACTTATTTGGAATTATGTCTGCTTTGTTGCTGATATTAATACCATCCGCCCTCCCTGCTACGATCAAACCTGCATCATCACAATCCTCAGGTGTTCTCTATCCTTTAACTGATTTTGTAAATTGCGATAAATTTTCTAGTACAGATTCTAGATATTTGGGTGCAATAACACTTCATAACTCATACTCCATCTGTCCCAGCAGTAATGATCTATTTGTTTTTTCACGGTTTTCAATGATCATATTTGACCTTCAATATCTCTAGCTACATATACCAATTCCACATAAAAAATGATATTTAGAAAATATACTACCTCCGTTTCATTGGATGTGACACCATAGGTTTATGTGCTTGAATTTAGGTGAATGAAATGAGTGGATGTAATTAAATTTAGGAAGGAGAAAGTAGAATGAGTGGATGGAATTGAAGGAATCTTGCCATAAAATAAAAGTATGTCACATCCAATGAAACAGAGGGAGTATGTCAAGATGAATTCAACAATATCTCACATGATATATTTATTATATATTAATTTATATTTATGGTCAAAATTTATCAAATTTAATTTTGAAAAAGTAAAAATACCATTACTGGTGGGACGGGGGGAATATAGTTTTCCTTAGATGATTAAACTTTAAAATTTAAATAAACTTTATTTTCAATTTAAATGTAAAATACAAAGTGTACATCCTAATATTTTAATTAATAATATCGCGCAACGCGCGATGGTACTTTGGTAGTACTCCTTAGTAAATATTGTAGGTTAGAAACGAGTGATAACTGGTGAAATTATGATTTTACTAATTATCTAGTTTAATCCAATTAATTTGTTCTAAATAAATAAAGTTTTCATATAAAACTAAGAGTTAAATCTAAAATGACCATATATTTTGGTCAAAAGTGTCAATCTAACCATGTAAAATTTGAAAGTGCAATTCTAACCCTATTATTTGGACAAAGTGTCAATTTAACCCTAACAATCTGAAATTGATAAGAGTTTAGTAAACCGACCATTATACCCTTGATTAAAAAATAAAAATAAATAAATAAATGAAAATGTCTATTTTGTCCTCCCCTCTTCTTCTTCTTCTTCCTCATTTCCAACTCAAACCCATGTTCTTTTACAGCCCAAGCCCTAGGGATGAGTGGAGCTAGAGCGGGTTGGATTGATTTAACCATTCTTCTTTGGACTCAATCATTCTTCTTCTTCTTCCTCATTTGAAACTCGCCGAACCTATTTCCTTTCCGCCCAACCCGTCAAACCCATTTCCTAATTTGAAATTCGCCGAACCCATTTCCCCCCCGAGTTGCTTCACCGGGATGAGTGGAGCTAGAGCGTTATCGCTGGAAAAAACGCTTGGCTAGGGTGCCGAGCGTTCTCGAGCTCTCTAGATCTACTCTAGCGCGATGGCTGATGGCGGTGGTGGGGAGGTGATGGTGGTGCGGTGGCTAGGAGGTGGCTGGTGGCGGGCAGGACTCTGGTTGAGAGCGGAGATTTTTGCTGTGGGCTGTGGTTTAAGGCGGGTTAGGGTTTTAGGGCGAAGGTGTTGCTGTAAGAGGGTAGTGGTTTTGGGGGGAGCTAGGGTTAAGGTGGGGGTGGGCGGTGGTGTTGTTGATGTGGGAGAGGGTGTGTGAGTGTGTGGTTGTTGGCGGTGGTGTGTGAAGAGGTGGGTCTGGGAGGGAGGGAGGGGCTGGGGAAATACTGGTGGTTCTGGGCGCCGGGCGCCAATGCAGCGGCGGCGCCAGAGATGCGGGAATGGAAGAGAAATGGGTTGCTTTGGAGTGGCGCTGGAGATGCAAGAATAGCTTGTGGTGGTGGTACTTGGTTTACACGGAAATGGTGACGGCGGTGCTGGGCGGGCGGTAGGAGGCAGCGGCAGAGCAGGTTTTGATTTGAATATTAGGGGTATTTTTCTCTTTTTAGGCTTGGTGAATGCCAAAAAATGCCAAGTCAACGCCGGAATAGTGCAAAAAGGTTATATCGGCACATTTGTTGAAAATTTTAGGGTTAGAATCGCACTTTAAAAAAACAATAGGGATAGTTTTATATTTTCCCCTAAAACTAATATAAGGATTTTCCATATAAAACTTAATCCCATAAAGATAGATATTTTCCATAAACAATCCAATTACTTAGATGTAGGGATTATGATCTATAGTGGATATGTTTAAATTTTCTACATAATAAATACTGCATTATCTCCAATTTTCTTATTCCACCACATAAGTAGTGTGCACAAAATAATTCTCATTCAATTTTCAGTTATGATTGCAATCAAATCTGATGGAACTAGGAATTACCAAATCCAATCCTTTGAAATAAGGATTTAAAATCAAACCAAATCCTATAAATCAGTAACAATTTTCATAAACCCAATTCAATCGCATAAATATAAATTTCCATCACTTTACACAATTTCCATCACTTTGCACAATTTCCACACTTTACTCTTTATACTTTGCACAATTCCCACACTTTATTTGGACATTCCATACTTTGCACAAATCCCACACTTTATGCTTTATAATTTGCACAATTCCCAAACTTTATTTGGACACTCCATACTTTGCACAATTCCCACACGTTGCTTGTTATTAATTATTAAATACGGAAACAAGAGTATCAGCGGACTTGATAAGCTGTTTTGAAACGTGGGTGAGAGAGACAACGGAATCGAGGATGAGAATGAGTGCCGCTACGAATGCATGGTCTATGTTGGGGCTCACTCTTACCACAAACTTGTCCTCTCCGCCTTCCTTCCATTGCATCTAAACATTTCATTTATACAAATCACACATCAGCCATTGAACATCTTCTCAAAAGTTTTAGTTTATAGTTTAGACTGAGACTGAAACTAATTTCTCAATGGAATATTATATTGTAAATAATATGCCCCTTACAATCCATAATAATACTAAGTCACGACTAACAACATGTTTTTTTTTCCTTACTTAAATTATATAATGTTGTATTTGGTAAAACTTATAACTTATATTACTTTTAATCTAAAGTCTCGTTTGAGGTCATTTTATACTTAACTAGATACTACCCGTGCTTTGCACAAACACAAATTTAAATACTATTATATATATTTTAAAATTTAATTAGTTGATTTTTTTAAAATGCCACTTTAGCAAAATAATATTATCGTTATCACTATTGCATGCATACGGATTCCATAGAATATAAAAACTGATAAAAGTTTTGAATACTTGATTGTAATATCGTGTCACTGCACGGTCTATATTAAAAAATATTTATTTATTTATTATTATCATACAATTTTTTTAGATGATAATTTTTACTAATTAAATTTGAGTTATAGATATCCGTTTTCTTCTTCTTCTTCCAATAAATTTTTGATGATTAACTGATATCATTGTGGTCTTACATAAAAAATATTGTCTTAAATTGCCAATATTTTATAGTTATTAATTATACGGATTAAAGAAAGTCAAAATTTATGATAGTCAAAATTTGATATTAAAATTAAAATATAATATACTTTAATGCATTAAATTTTTTATGACAAAACTTTGAGAAAGACCATCTTTCCATAGGCATATGGAAAGATGGAGTTGAAATAGAATTATAGAAGGATAAAAGGTTTTAGTTGCAGTATTAAAAATATAATATGCAACGTACAGTAGTTATAAATTTATGACTCAATTAATGCAACCCGAAAATTTGATCCTAATTTTTTCTAATTTGCAATTTAAATATGGGTCTTTCCATAACTTATGGAAAGACGGTCTTTCAAAAGACAAACTCATTTTTTAATACTATTACTAATCACATATTGATATGTACTAAAATATGTCATTTCTAAATATCAGTTAACAAAAATAAAATAAAGTTTTATAAATAGACAAAGTATTGGGAAAGACAACTTTTCCATAGGCATATGGAAAGGACAAAGTCTTATATATGACAGTGTTACAGTGAGACCATGGATTAAATTGTAAGGAATTAAACATGGGGTTTCAAATTGAACTTTTAAAAATTCAGGGATTGGATTAGAAATTTGGTCATTTTACATTTAAGTCCAGGTATAAATTTCAATATTTCTTCTGCTTCTCCTACATTTTTATGAAATCTTCTCTCTCCTCTCCTTTCTTCTTCTTCTGCGTTCTTCTCTCCCATTTTCTTTATGCATATTTTGTTGTTTTTTAAAAATTTTTGTTTGTTTTCTTTGCTTCATGTCATAATCTAAGGTATGTTTAGGTTATACTTAGTAATATTTGAGGATTTCTCTATTTTTTGTGTTTTGTGAGTTGTTCTTACGAATTT